>JAQGBU010000341.1:0-34495 GCA_034698605.1 Isotoma decorata
ATTCGAAATTTAATTACCGCCACGGGCTCTACAGGGCGTGTTTCTTAAGCGATTTCTTTCAAACTTGGTATTTAACCTATTCTAACAATGCGCTATCGATTGCAAGATAAAAATTAGGGTTTACCCCCCAGGGGGGCTACCTACCCCCCCGGGGGTCAAAAGGTCAAAATAAAAAAAAACGTTCCTAAAAATGTTCCAAAACCTCCAAATATATATAAATGTTTCCGAAAAGTGTCCCCAGGAGTTTTGGCCACGACCGCAATAGCCATTTTTCTGTGTGCTCGGGTTTCCTTGAAAGCACTGCAAGCAGTCGCCATCAGAACAGTCATATCATCTGTTATAATTAAAATAAAATTCGTTGTTATTAGTCGTTCTTTTTGTTATAAAATCAACAAGTCGTGAAGTTGTATTTACCAGTGTCACGCGTACAATTCGGATTTGCACCTAGTTCCAAGAGCAATCGAACAATTTCTGTCTGTCCACAAAAACATGCATGTTGAAGTCCCGTCAAACCAAATCTTAATTTATCATTTACCCCAATATAACCTGTAAATAGTAAAGTCTTTAGGTTAATTTCAATTTTTAAAAGTCGTACTACTACTCAAGCGATTGTGCTAATCTTACTTCTGTGGATTAACTGTACGACAATGTGTTTCTGTCCGTAGATGCACGCATCATAGAACTTTTTGCCATACTTATTATCCTGTGGTTTTGATGGTCTCCTATGTTTGCGTCCCTTGACTTGTGCAATCATATAATTTAGATCACTTTCATCTAGATCTTCTTCAAAAGTGTCAAGCTGGATGTTGTCGAAATTAATATTGAGTTTTGGATTTGTTTCTTGAGAATTTTTGACTGAATCTTGCTGCTTCGGAAACTGGTTCCAAAGTGGTCCAAAAGGGGAAATTGCAGAAGGACTTTTGGAGCATGTTGAAGGGAGCTCACTGCTCTCAACTTTCATACACTCCTTAGATTCTTTCTCAATTTCTGAGCTTTGAGATTGTCTGGATTGTTCATTTTTATAGGTGAAGCTGTCACACGTTTTGTGTCTTTTTCGGGATTTTTCAAGGTCCTCAGACAGCAAATCGTTACATTTTGTGTGTAAGGATTTTTCCAGCTCTTCCTTCGATTGATGCTTGAAATCCTCTTTTTGTATATGGTGGGGTGAGTTTGCTGCAATCTGACCTTGCTCCAATTTACGAAATCGAATTCGAACATCTAGCTTAACATGACCACTTCCATACTCCTTTTTAGCAGTCGAATGTTGTTTATTTCCACCAAGAACTTCTGCTAATGGAAGCGGCATTTGCGATGGTTTTTTAATTGCTGATAGTTCATGAGATGATTGCAGTATTTGATCGTTTTCTTCGGAAGCTGTCAACCTTTTCTTCAGCGGCGGAGACTCTGAAGGAAGTGAAGATTCTACTGGACATTTCCGCTTCACAATAACACCATCAGTTTGATATGCGTTGGGGTTATCATTAGGAAAATACCTCCCAATGCTTGAATTTTCTTGTTGGATCCATATGGTTTTACTGGATTCTGATTCCGCAGAGATGAAGGGATCATATGAAGACATCATTGCTTCGCTTATTACGTTATAATTCTGCTTCAATCTGAGTCGTCACAAAAGGTTCTGCGTGCGGATAATAGTTCAGCGAAATGTGGTGCGTATGTATTAACTGTAGCACAGAGGTGACAGAGGATCTTTTAATCTGCAGGTAAAATATTTGATACCTGACTTCAGACACAAATTCACGTAAAATAGAATTCGATTTTCAAGTGTCTATTCTTTGATGGCCTTAAGACGAGGTTGTTATTACTATTGTTGAGAGTTCAATTTCAGAATACCTCTAAAATTATAATAATTAGGTGTTTTATAACGGAGAAATAAAGCACGAACTGAAAGCGTAGTTTTCTCAAACGTCTTTGTTATTGTGAGCCTTAAGGTGCAAGGACGCCCACCCATTTCACCCTGGACTTAGGTTGAACCTTAGAAATACCACTACTGAACAAAATTAGTAAAGGACAAACCCTTTGAAATGAGATAGCAAACAATAACAACAATAGCCATTTAGAATTTAGCTGGACCTTTGAAGTAGCAACTTTTTCAACATTTCTCAAGGCAATTAAGATGGGTAACAGAGAATATTTTGCCCCTCTATTCTTGTGGCCTAATACTAATACATATAGTACAAGAAAATCCAATTGTTGAGACGCACATACATACGTCTCAACAAAATCCACCCAAATTGCCTATTGCATAGGACTTTGGCATGTCTTTTCGTCCGTCCTTCTGTCTGATGGTAACTCAAGAAAGTTTAAACCGATTTGCATAAAATTTTGACCATGTCTGTATTTTACCAAATCAGAAACGGAATTCGAAGATGGTCAATAGAGATGATATGGTTGACCTGTGATAGTGGTGGACTAAACCCCTACTTCTCATGCAAATATGAACTATTTTTTTAAATTTCATCATAGAAGTCTGAAATATGGCATGGGGGTTACAAATAGCTTTAATACACAGAACATGAAGCCGAATTTAATATTTAATTGATATTTAATTGATTTCAGTGTCTTAAGGGTGAAAACCAGTGACTGTAGTAGGTCATTGTAGAAAGGTGAAACTCGGTTTGGGGGTTTCAAATAGCCATCTTGCATGAAATTCGAAGTCAAATGTATGAAAATTTTTATCTGTAGTTTTCTTAGGTTAGGTTATGTAAGGTTGCGTACAAGAAGTTTAGTGGAGCTAAATCAAGTTGCACAGGAAGTCTTAACCTACCTTATTTATTTTTAATATCTTTATCTTTTATCTTTAATCTTTATTTTTAACCTAGCCTAAACGTTTTTACTTAAGATTTTAGCCTAACGTTTTACCAAACATGTCAACCTAACCCTTTTAGATTAAAGCCACCTCAAATGAATCCGTCGGAAATAGCCTTTAACACCTAAACTACAGTGCACTTGATGTGCATTTATTCACATACGATCTCAAAATCCCAAAGCTGTTCCCTTGTACTTTAATTTAAAACGGCCAATTCAACTGATTCTTTTAAGGTTAACTTTAATCTGAAAAGGTTGTGTTAGGTTAAAATGGTTAGGTTGGGTAGGGTTAAAGATGGTTAGGTTAAAAAGGTTTATGTTATGTTAGGGTAAGGTTACGTTATATTAGGCTTGAAATATTAGGTTATGTTAAAAAGGTTTAATGAAGATTATATTATAACTCATAAAGGTTAGGTTCTTCATTGATTGATTGACAGCTTTAATAATCTGTTAATTCAGTGCAGCATCAAAGTACTGAAAGTACGAGGAACACAAATAAATTAAGCGTATATCCAGTAATTAATTTTACAAAGTAAGGCTTATAGTTTTAAATAATATGTGTAACTTAAATAACTAAAATACTTATGAATACTTTTAAATCCCAATATCCGATTAATGTCTTGAGTTAGTCATCCATAAACGAATAAGCTGTTTATAAACCTTTCATATTTTATGTTTCAACTATAATATTATACACTACGTATGATTGTCTCAGAGTTATGTTCATGCGATATTAGGTTAACGAGGTTAGATTAGAGTAAAAATGTTAAATGTAGATTGTAGATATTTCCCCTAATTAAACAAATTTTAGAGAGGTGAGGGGTGTTTGTTAAAAGGTCTACCTATTTTAAACATCAAATGTACATTAAAAATTTTGCAGGGGGTTGAGGGGTGAATTTCATTACGACGTACTATGTGTATTGGTATTATGGCGCTAGAATGGTTTAGTAATATTCCTAATCCTCGCTCATGATTTAAAATTGAATTCTTTTAACAAGAAATTAACTGAACGCAAATTAGGTTGCAGCCATCGTAAATTCTTTTAGGCATTAATTAGTTAGTAATTAATGAATAAAATAACATGATATCATACTTCAATGAAAGTGTTCATTAAATTCATAAGATTGGGTGCATGTGTCAAATAATTTTGTAATAGTAGGCTGTTTTCAATTTTCACCTTTCCGTCAGCTTTTAAAGTTAAATTCAAATTAATGTTTATTAGTATTGCTTCTCTCTGGCTTTGTGTTAATAATGATATTGGCGATTTGCTAACTATAATGTATGCCACCAAAATAATTCGAACTATGGGAGATAACACAACTATACAACATAAAACCGAAGACCAGGGTACAACAAACCCGGGTTTTTTTTAGTAAAAACTACATAGGGTTTTTTGGGTTTTTGGGTTTTTCAACTAAGGGTCATAGAAGTGGACTCTATTTCAAGCAAAAGTGTATAACTGTGTTTTCATTTTTTTAAGGGTAAATAGAAAAACATGGTGTATCTCACTAAGAGAAAAACATTGAGGTGGACAGTTTGTGAAAATTTTGATTTCTAAACATTGAAATTGAATTAAACCCAAAAAACCCAAAAACCCCAACTTGAAAAGGTATCAAAAAACACTAAAAAACACCGACCCAAAAAACCCGGGTAGCATTACCCTGCCAAATACCCTCAGTGGATGGACACACTCAGAACTTCATATTCAACTCCAAAACTTAACCATTCAGATATTTACATAGTTTCAAACGTTTTACCTAAAACTAACAATAGCGAATAAAGAAAATTGAGCTTGTTGATAGATTTTCCAAATCCTTACCATTTCTGACAGGATACGAGAAATCGTAATTCAGTCTCTAAGTATCTTTTAAGACTATCAATTTATCAATTATAATACTTTACTTGCATTGTTAATGATATAGAGAATCACTCTTGCGGGTTTTGAATAACACTTCAAAGTTATAACTTACGTGACACTTGTGAAACTCGAGGAGCTAATCAAGAACAGCAGAAGTGCCCAGTGTACAATTTTCTATGTGACCCTTCACTGGCAATCGTCGTTGAGGGATTGTTCCTTGTACGCAAAGATCCAAAATGTTTAATTGACTTAAAGTGCCTGGTAATATTAGCGTGTTCAGAGCTTTCTTATACTTTGGGTAAACTTTAAACAAACTTGTGAATTTAGTTCCTTCCATAGACTCATTAGACTCAAAGCTACATCACACTCTTGCAAATTTTAAAATATCAGAATAAATAGTTATAGTTATCAAATAGACGCAGTACACTTCCTAAACGTCATCTTAGGATCAACGAATCTTTATCGCAAAGCCCACATCAGCCTGAAGATAACACAGCAGGACTAAAATGACGAGATAGTTTAAGGTTAGCATAACATGTAAATTCTAGCCAAGCAATTTCAGTTTCAGTACTCCCATTAAATTTGTTTGTAGGATTCATCCATGCAGCCAAGTTACACTTGTCGATGCCAATCCCAACCTGGCTGAAACGATTATTCCTCGGGGACATGGCTCATGTATGTGAAAATTTAAGATCAGTCCTGGCTTACCCGGGATATATCTCTGTTTTCACGCCCTGTCCCTGTGTCCCGAAAATGTCGTGGTTTCTGATAAGCGTCCCGATATTTCAATTGAAATTTTCAACCCATATTAAATTCATATTATACATGAAAATAAAAAAATTTAAATACACGGGTCTTATTTCCTGTTTAAAAACCATACGAACAGGTAATCCTCCGAGCCTCTGAGCAGGACGAGGTTTTATCCTGTGAAGAGGGATTATGGAGGCTAGGGGTACTTACTTTATTTCAATGCAACTATCAACCAGTAAAGTAGTCCTGTGGTGGTAGTGGAGAGTAAATTCGGGTAGGGTTTTTAATTTACAATGTATTTAAAAGGGATGGTCACCCACTCTTCCAAAAGGTATGTTTTAACTGCCCGAGACTTAAACTGACGGTATTTGATACGCTGAAGTTTTCTGAAGTGTGTGAGAATATCAAATTTGCTAGGGTGTGCATACATTTTAAGGTCAAGTGTACAACATGACAAAATAAAAACTGATGACCAACCGTTTGCCCTGAAATGTTTTCAAACCGGCTGTATCATCCTTATGGGATCTGCGTTGAGTGAGTGGACACTTGGGAATTACATTTGCAACTATATATTTGATTTGTCAACGATCTTAAAAATCGACTCTGTATTCTGGATAAAAATTTAAAATGTTAAAGCAGTTTGTTATGAAACATAAGGTTGGAGTAAAATGAAAACGTGGAAATGAGTGGAGTTCTATACGCACATTTTTTTGGGAACGTTAATCTTCCATTATGTGTAAAAGGATAGAGCATTGTGTTTGTCATTTTGTGATAATATAATTGGAAGTTTTCCGTAATTCTGTTCTGGATTTTTTTTCTTCTGGTGCTGTCCATATGTAGTACCACTAACTGATTCTGTTGCAGCATTGTTAGAAATTGCAGTTTATGTTAAAAATCAGTCTTCACAGAACCCGCATGCAGTACAAGCGCAATTAGCAATTACGACAAGTATTGCTTAATATTAATACTTTTTTTTATCAAGGCCTTATCCTTTTCACACTTTATACTATACATTATTGCAGAAATTATCGTTTTGTCACAAAATTTAGCACAAAACAAAAGATTCTAAAAACAAACAAAACATGATATGGTGTATGCATGAGTCGCAAAAAAATTGAAATCAGTTTTTAGACACAATTATCAATCAAAATTTAAAGTTGAGCATAAATTGTTGAAGTCCTTAATATCTAGTCACAAGGTGAGATTGAAAATTTTAAAATCATTTAGTTCATTTACCCCAATGCTATAGAATGATCATTTTAATTTAATTACAATAACCGAGTTGCCTAGATTAGAAATAATAAGCCATTGTTAGAAATGACTCGAATACCCGTCTTGCCTCTTTTTTAACACAATAAATCCCCTCATTTTTAACAGCCTGAAAACTTCGACAGGCATTGTTGTTTAGTAATAAATCTCATTTTGGATAACTTTAATCCCCGTAGACATTGCTAAAATAATAAAATAACTCCCTATAATACATCACTTGAACCGCATAAAGACCCTACTTAATAAATCCCTCGTTTTAAAGTACTCGAATCCCAGTATAATAATTAAACGCAATTTAAAATACTCGATAACCTTAGACAATGTTGAAACCCAATCTAAAATTACTCGAAAAAATGGTAGAGTTGTTATAGTTTTGTAAAAGAAGAACAGCAAAATTATAACTGCTGCAATAAAACTCTGAAACTTACAAGCGTAGTATACAATACAGCAGTTCTAATGTATTAACACCCTCTAACCTCAAAATGGTTGACAAAATTGGGCTTGAAACATTCAAACAGCGTATTCGTTTATGGCTGATCAATTCAAGAAAGTAATTGGCGATGTTATTATTATTAATGTAATGTTATTATTGCTACCATTATGTTAGTGTTATTAGTATTATGGTACTGTTCATCCATAAATTTAAGCTAAGTTAAATATCTCATGTTAAAACTATAAATCTTTACATAATTAATTACGTATGATTAATTTATTTGTGTTCCTCGTACTATCAGTACTTCGGTGCTGCACTGAGTTAACACGTTAATAAAGCTATCAATCAATCAATCAATCAAAACACTCGACTACTTTTTCAGCTTTCATTTTTAGGACATTTCCAAAAAGTTCAGTATCTATTTAGGGTGAATAATTTATAAGCTTACATATCATTAAGTTTAAATTGTTCTTCTGTATTTTTATTTATGAAATGTTAAAAAACTTAAAACGTGCCTGTCAAAATTTTAAATTATTTAGTATTTTTAGTTGCAAGCATTGAGTAATTGTTTAAGAACTTGTTTTAGACGTTTTTACCGTTTTTTAACGTTTTCAAAATTTCAAAACAACGCCCGATTTTTGGAAATTTTAAGAATTACGATGGTCTCAATTCGAAAGTATTTTTAGTTATTGCATGAGACATGAAAGAGGAGTATAAAAACCTTGGTGCACACACAGATCCATAAGTACACAAAAACATTCTCTAGCAACAAGTAACTGCATGATAGAGAATTTTATAATAAATAAAATTGGAAGAAATAGGTTTGAGATTTGCAGAAGTTTGACAACTGAAATTAAGCTATTGTTGTAATTCACTGCAGATTAAAACAGATGGATTTTCTCTGCCGGCAGTTAGGGTGCTGGAACTATAGTTTTACGTGAATATAATCCACTATTAAATTATGAATGACATTAATTTTTTGCATATTGTACAATCTATGCTAAATTGCAAAATATCAATGTGTTCTATTTCAATACTTTTTATCGGAAGCCAATTAATTTGCATAATTGGAATATGCTTGTTTTCTTTCTTTCAAAAATTGAAGTTTTTCGTTGTATTTGTATAGTTGGAAACTATTAAAAAATTGCATTTCACTTTTGAAGTTTTATTCTAAAGAACATTTTAATTTTAAACCTCATCAAAAACCACGCATTATTTAATCATAATCATAATCTTTGTTTTAATATATAAGGAACATTCAATCAATAAATCGTACATCCAATGAAAACAGAAATAGTGTATTATTCAGCTTTAATTTTTGAAAATACTTCAACCTCAACATTTTTACCAGATCACTTGAGCTTATAGTACATTTACAAATTACAACATATCCCAGCCATTAAAAAATTTCATCCTGACCTTCATACCATTTTAGGCAAGTATTCGATTTTAATGAGTTAAAAAGTTAAATCCATAAAAAGCAAGAGTCTGAATCACAGCTTAGATTTTAGAATAGCTATTTTGTACATAGGATTTTTTAATTTTGTAAGTAATTCGAATCGCAGAAGAGTAGGAGGATATTAATCTGTTTGTTCCCATGTGTAGTGAAGATGATGAGCATATCTTAAAGCTCAAAAGTAAAAAACCAGTTAGATCACATCATAAACAAAAATCGTTATAAAAATTCTCAATCGCCTTTGGGACAGATAGATCCTACTTGAACACTCACACTTATTAACTAAATAATAATATGTAAGTGGTGGCAAGATCATGTTGCCAGGGTTTATGTGATTTTTTCTCCCTCTCTCTCTCTACTATGTACAAGCAAGAGCAACTTCGGGATTTAAGAATTGAAGAGAAGGACGAAGAAATATCAATCTGTTGTTGTTAGAACGGATGGATTCCGACGATTCAACCGAAATCTTTGACCCAGCACTATTGCATAGTGAGTAATATGTATTCTATGCATTTAAAATTTTTAAACTAACAACTGCTCAAGATAAAGAGAAACAAGTCAAACAAGTTTTTTTTTCCTTTCTATGAAGACAACTCTGGAATTAATATTAACTTTAAGATTTACTTTTCAAGCTCATCCTCGATATTATTATTACCTATCAAATCGAAGGATTATAAACCGAACAGGACAATACACTTTGGACAGGCTGATCTGAATAAAACTAAAGGATTGCTTTTCCATGCATAAATTTAAGTGTTCATACCAACTACCAATTAGTAAAGGAATAAACGCCTGATGGCTGGAAAATTATCTGCATTTTATAGCAATTAACATGCAAGTCTTAAGGGTGGGATTCGAGTATGAAAAAACAAAATCCATGAGAATGTTGTTTGTAAATTTAGAAAGAAGAATTGTGTAACCTCAGGCCAAGGTTGTTTGTTTGCATTTATTAAATTTTTAAAGGAACATGCAAAAGGTTGTGGTGATGTGATATCATAATTTATAACATGCCTACATTATGATAACTCAATTCTTAACAAAATTTTAAAACTGTCAACCGACTACTTAATCCTGCCAAATGAAATTTAGTTTTACAAAAAAATCAATTATATCATGATTATTATTGGGTTATTGATTAAAACGCTACTTTCTTTCGATACGTAAATGCCTTTTTTGTTCCTATAGTGCATGGAGAGAAATGAGACTTTCGGGGTACATTATAAGAAAGTTTTTGAAAACGAATCTGAATCTCACAACTGTAATACTGTGTTTACAGCTTTGATCTCCAAACTCGTTAAATAATTTACGCTCTGCTTCAAATTGGTATTATCTTACTGAATTATAGTAATAACTTCAAAGTACTAAACCATATATGATTTTACTTATTTACCTCAAAATTCCTTCCCATCATTTGGCCACATGTCATTCTCAGCTGTAATCTAAGTTTCATAACTATTGAATTATTCCTTAAGGGAAGAGTTGTTTTTACTTAAACCTTTTCCCCTTGATAAAGGTTTACTTTAGAAGACAAAGAGTAAAGTTACTAAATTACAGAATGATTTGCGATAGGGAGAAAAAACACACGGGCTTAAGGCAGATCACCTCGGTATCATGCGCTATGCAAATAATAACTAATCTACAACAAAATATATTTAATTCAACAGTTATAGCTCCAAAAAAATCTAAAAATTTAAAAACAATAATAAATACCTTAAAATAACTTATCATTCAGGATCGAATCTTCTCTATCTTAACTCTTTAATTCGAAAAGAATTTTGTGTGGTACGAAAGACTAGATTTGTGCACAAAAATGAGAAAATGCTTAAGATTCATATTTTGTTATCAAATAATACAATTTATTAGTATAAAAGAGGATTGGATTTTGCAAAGTAATGACGCATAAAAAATAAGGTGCAGGTAGCCAATTGTTTAAATAAGTGAATAAAACTTCTTACTTTGGATTTTATTTAGACATTTATTGCATTTAAGATTAGTGAGATCAACATAGAAAATAAATGATGCAAAGTGAATCACCAGGAAGTCCAATGACCAAAGTCTTTTTATAGCCTGCAACCAACTTTTTGTGCTGATTGAATGAAAGGAATGTTTTTGAATAGGTTATTGCATGCTATTTTGCCAATATATTGACAATGTGCGCATATAATATACAGTTTCAGGTACTGTATACTATGAACGCATTTCTAAAATAAAATAATACACTCCCTTCATGTATCTCTTATTTTCTTCATTCATGTATCTTAAATAAGTTATTACAATACATTCTTTTCCCTTTGTGCTGCAACGGTTATGTTTATATCACAAAGAACAAGACAAAATGCCAATCTTTTATTCCCAATTCTATAAATCGCATCTACTTCCCTTATACACAGTATTAATAAATGTTTTACCAGTAAACTGTATAGTACCGTGTTTCTCGGTTTAAAACCCGCTGCAGAGTTAATTTTTCAAACCTCTTGTAAGGGCTTGTTATTTCAACGCACTGTGTTTTTAAAGAAAATAATTTAAATGTCCATATTGGTTCGTTAAATTTCATGGTATTTAAGGATGTGTTTTAGAAATTAAAATAAGAGGCAAGCCACGTTCTTACGAGCTTTGATTTCTTGAAGTTTAATGAAAATGAACCAATTTTATACGCCAACCATAGCATATTTTGTGAAGTTCGAAATATTAAATTCATACATGGTTCTGTGTAGGCTTAAACACAGGGAGTTATTTTAGAGCGAGGATTTTGAGTTGCCAGGGGCTGTACTTAAGAGGGGGATTATTCCATTCGGCTTATAAAACGGGAAACACACTTCTGTAACCTGTAATAATTGTTTCTAAAATTAAATGTTTTACAGAGAACTTTCAGAATCCTCGACTAGAAACAATCTTATTCTACCCTTGATTGCGATAAAACATTGTAAGCTACACAAAAATGCAAAACTTAAATGGAATTGAAATAAAATAGTTGGCACTGCTCAGATTTATTGGTGAAAGAAAACATGTACGCAGGTGTCTGAATGTAATGCATATTAATAAACAAAATTCATTTTCAGATTGACAACCTAATTCATACATTTTTTAAGCACAGTTTTAAATAAGATTCCGATCGCAATTCTGTTCAAGTATTATATTTGAACTATGCAAAATTAGGAATGTAACTGAATATAGTAATAGTAAGTAACTTTAACTGATACGTAATGTAACGCATAACATCAATACAGATCAATACAGATATCACGCTAGTAGCACAAATAAGAATTGTTCATCTATCGCTATTCATCCACCTTAACAGACAATTAAGATTTACAAAAGGATGATTTTGTCCCATTCTTAAATCAGAGGAATATTATACCTATTTTCCATATTGTATTGGTCGGAAATCTTCTCACATAAATTTTTCCTTGCTATTAATATGCCTGTTTTGCAGATTTTATAGATTCCCAGTTTCGAAATTCCACTTTAAATTATATAACAAGAGTATAATTTTTCCATATGAATTGAAAGGTATAGGTATACTCCATAAAATGTTAACTGCATGAATCCATCTCCCAAAGAAATTATTTTCAGCTTCCATAAAAACTCTTCCTTAGAACACATTTTATACCTGAATATAAAGATGCAATCATTTATAAGTGACACCTCTAAGTAATATGTCGATTGGAATGTAAAAGTAAATAATAAAATAATGCAGTAGAAAACCAAATAAAATCTTGCTCTTCGTGAGCAGTTTGAGTAATATATTTGGTAGGTTCAAATCTCCAAGCTCAATTCGGCTATCTTGTCATGATATCGTAATTTATTTCCATAAGCAATTACTCTACCCTACCAGAAGCATCTTGCCCTTTTTAGATTGAGATATCATTGGCTTGATACACAGGTTACAAATTTAAAAGTCAAAGTTGACTTCACTTGGTTATTCTTCAGATTGAAATGTCCAAATGACCAGTTGCACGCGCTTCTTCTATCTCATATTCTCAAATAACAATATTAATCTAGCAAGTTTACTTATTACTTGTCAACATTGATATTCTCCCAACTTTCAAATATATGAAAATCCTTGAAATACTGCATATGCAAAAGTTAATAACTCTTTCTGAGAAAGGAAAATTAGTTTATTTTGCGGCTTGAGGGCTAAAATGCTTTTAAAACTAACAGAGTTTTTAAGTTCTTTAGCATTTTAAAATAAAAGGATTTTAACAACCCAAAATCACCTCGCTTTCTGAAGGTACTTACATACATTTATTTATAAATGGTTCCAGTTAAACAGTGATGAATGTTTTATTTACAAATTTTTGTAGCAAGGTAGCACTAAATTAGAACCTGGTTAGTCGTTAGTGTAATAAAAATGTGTGTACTATTTGTTGAGTTGCAGTTAGTTACACACTTCACGGCCCATCTGTCTTTATAAATAACGCCTCCGAATAAATCTTTGGCAGCGAGTGAATCTAAATCACAATCTTGTAGTGTACCTACTCTAAACTCTTCTCTATTTCTTCTCTGTATCTCTCTATATAGTAATATATGGCTTTTTTAACAAACTTAAAATAATGCTGATGAGAATCTAAATCCATCGTCACCGCATTTACTTACATCCATTCTTTTTCAGGTCATCCATCTATCCGTCTTTTCATCGTGTCTTTATTACATTCGGGCATTTTATATCATTTTTATAACATCCTTTTTTACATATGTTATGAAAAAACACGTTATTGAAAGACTAAAAGACGCATTTATTTTATAGCTTTAATCCAACCTAATTTTATCTTACTAATTAAGCTTTGTAACTTTGAAATGACCTTTGCCTGTATGACAGAAAAATTCTCCCTGTTGTATTTATACTTTAAATCATTATCTACCTCAAACAGTTGTATAATTATTCAACTGATGAGTTTGAAACAGAAATTAAAAAATAGAAGGGTACATTTATATTCTAATTAGGTAGGTCAATATATCTACAACTACTCACATCATCATCAAACATTTAGAAATTCAGAATCCTTTTGAAAATTGGTTGAAGATGAAAAATTCATTAACCACTGATAAAATTCTGTACACACAATTCTATAAGGTTATTCTTAGCGTGTGATTCAGAACTTCACAACAAAGTAATTTCGAATTTTCTACTCAAAAAGTTTCCACCATGCTTTCTACGGATAAGTCCAGAAATAAATAAATACCCATTTGAAGAAGTTCTTACTTAAGTTTCACAACAACATGTCAACACCGACTTCTTCGTCTCATAAAAGAATCATCTATAGAACTTGTTTTGTGCCAATTATTGACAATCCATTCCATCATACCACAAAAAAGAGAAAGCTTTTACGTTCTTCATCCAAACAAGTAATCCATGAATCTGAGTTATTCCATACATTCATGGGCAAAAGGAAGAAAGCACGTCGTGGCGTGGGTACTAAATCCAACAAGCTCGTTCCTCTTTCTCCTGAAAAGTAAACTCTTGAAGATTTGTAAGTGACTTTAGTTCCCAAAATACTCTATTAACTTTCTCCACTTTCTAATAAATATATATCCCTTTGTCCTCTATATGGATTTACTGAAGAGAGGTTTTATTGCGTAGTTCTTCTGAAGGGGGGGGGATCTCACAAAGACGAAAAAAACTCTTGAAGCGAAGAAAAACCTTAAATGTAGATCAAAAATACCTTGTGAAGAGTTGTGGTTGTGTAAAATAAACTAAAAAATAGTCAATATTTACTTCATTCTTGCTTACCTATTTGTACTGAATCTTTATGAGCATGAAATCCGTACTTACTACTCGTATTGGGCGATGGGATTACTTACTTGCAAGGTGGCTCATTCATCAAACTAAAAATATTCAGATTCAAATTTTAAGCAAAACTTACCTTCCCCTATATAAAAGACACAAATCTTTTCGTAAGATTTGAAAAAAAATCTAATTTGTTTGCTGCAAATAGTAACTTTCATTCATAATCAATTCGCGTACGAAAATTCACTGCTACTCAAGAATTTGCGGACAAAAGAATACTACTCATATATATTTTTTATTCATAACTCCCTTTTTTCGGTTTTATTGAGTTCTCATTTTGAGCATAATGAAGATGAATGACTAGGATTTCCTTCAAAATACGATTTTACAAGTGAAAGAAAAACAAGTTTGCTACTGTTTTTCTGATACTGATTTCATTAAAGTTTTCGTAAAATAGAAAGCAAGCTACTGCCTGGTGCTTATCTCTCTATCTAATGTTCTTTGATGTCAGAACAGAACAAAATAATTTTACGCAAGCCCTACAGTGATCCCTTTTATATTTAATATTTTGCTGTTATTCTTGAACTACAATTTAGGGGAGGAAGCTACAACATAGTATATATAGATGGTAGAATACAATATAAGATCATCGTTATCCTGATACAATTTAGGTTAAAGGAAAGGATAGTATAAATAGCAGGTATTGTTGTTCATTAAACTTTTACTGTTTGTGTGAATTTTAATTTATAATGAGAAAAGTGGTAGTAAAAGCAGTAGCAATAGTAGTATTTTCTCTCAGGTAGAATATTCTGTACTGTTGTCTATATTAACTAGTCGCTATATAGTTGTAAAAATCCAAGTTTACTTTTAGTGGAGGTAGAAATGGCACACGAATAATAAAGAACTTGGAAAGTACATTAATGCTAGTTCTTAAATCAATAATGAGCCCCGTGCAACCCGATACAGAAGAAAATAGACTTAGGTACCTTATTTCATTCGGCTTACATTCTTCAATGGATTTACAGTCATTGGTCTCCTAAGCTCTTGAATACTAATCTAACTCTATCAATGAAGTAACGCACCCGGGGATTATACTTAAAAATGTTCGCACTTAAACACAATAGTGCAAAAGCATGAATACAAATGAATTCTAATCTAATGCAAATTAAATTAAGACAATTCTTCGTTTATTTTTCTGAAAAATGTAAGGCTTAAATTAAAATTGAACATACGTCAATGACTGTTAAGCAAAAAAACACTCCAATTTCTTTTTGGAGAAATGATCAATTTTGGACTTACCTACTATTAGGATATTGAACATTCACTAAATGAAGTTAGTATAAAGGTAATTACAGTAAAACGTGATTTAGAACCCCCCCCCCCACCAGGTTTATAGCCCCCTGCCTAAATAACTTTCAAGGTCTGGCGACTGGATTGAATAAATAACTCCCCTCCCCCCGGAATACAGCCCCATCCAAAAAATAAAGTTTAATGCAGAACGTAAAAACATAAATCTGAAAGAATTGAAACAAAAAATAAAGAAACCACAAAGCCTTGGTCTAGTTTAAAACCAATGCCTTTCATGTTTCACAACCAAAATTGTGAAAAATTTTGGATTTTGACGAACGTATTTGTTGGTTTTTAGATAAAACGCTACTTGTTTTTTGCTTTGAAACTATAAGTCCCTCCAGGAATAGAGCCCCAGCGTTTTTCAACGGTTGAAAAAATAACTCCCAATGGGTTTATAAATCGCGTTTTACGGTAAGTATCTTAATCTTTATGCTATCTTAAATATTTTGAAATCCTGTCCGGCGGGCAACTAAGGTTAAGAGAAGGAGGATACAGAAAATACCTGCAGTCATAAATGGTTCAATTGGTACAATTTTGGCTTTAATTATACTACTGCTACCAGTGTGATTTGTTAAGTGTATAGATCAACTCAGCAGAAATTTTGACATAGGTGATAGGGAATTGTGGAGCCAGCCAAGGCTTCCGGCTTTAACTTCATATTAAGGGGAAATGTGAGCATGACATGAATTCAAGGTGCATAAACTTGGGAAAACATTGAAAACGTACTTAGCCATAATAATAATCGTCTTGAGCTGAACGTGTTTAACCCAAAATTATGCGTTTATTCTAAAACCAAAATTTAAATTTAACGTACACTCGAAAGGGACCTGACCTAATAGAAATGAATTTCCACCTTCTAAATCAGCTACATGTTTTCAACAATTAATAATAATTCACACAGAAATTTACTTCATGCTAGGAGTTGTTGATCCACAACGTAAATCTCAAGCTAGATTCCCACAGGACCTACCATTTCAAATGTCCCAAGAACCTTAGGGATTACATTCCTGCGAAAAGCTTTATTATGTTAGAAAGACTTATAGACTACACCACTTACAATTAGTGTTTCGAACCTGCAGCAGCTTGCCCATGGAAGTAGGTAATTCCAAGCTAATTCTGTTTTGGGGAAAGTTGATAATTCGTATATTCGAATCACAAGACCGTTTGATACAAGAAACGACTGCATACTAGAAGACACGATGCATAGCTTTATGGAACTTAGCTTTTTGGACCTAAAAGCCTTCCAGCCCCTAACAATATGTCAATTTTTATATATGCGTGTTTTAAAAGAATGTCAATACATCTGGAACACTTGGCTTGTTGACAAGAGGCACTAGAAAATTCCATCATATAAACAAAAGCTAAATACTTAATTAAAATGAAAAAGTACTACAAAAAATAAAATTGCGTTTATAGTTTATAGATCAAGAAAGAAAGGTTATTTAGGCAGTTAGGATGATTTGAATAATATTCAAGGCAGGTATTCGACAATAGGACACGAATGACGTACATAGAGTTCTCTAAAACGAAACGTAAGAAAGTCAACTGATCTTGATAGTTTCTTAAACTCAAAACTTTCCCTTCACAGAAATTTCCCTTTTTCATTTTTGAAAGCCTTTGTAATTCAGCTAATTTAACCCTCAACATGAAATTCTCTCCCGATTTTCCGACTGGGAACGATCCGATGACCCGACGACCCTATCTCATTTGGGAATTCAGGATTTGCACTTCTTACCTACCTGCACACTTCACCACTTCCTAGTTTTCCATCTTTACTTCAAATTTTGGACCAACACCAATTTATCACATAAACCCACACACCTTTCGCCGCTGTACTCAACAATTCTACCTTGAATTCATTTCTTACTCACATTTCCCTTCAATATTATAAGTGAAAGCTTCCACGCTCCACATTCACACAATATTGCAATGGCAGTGTAACTGCAAAACCACTAAGGAAGACTCATCTCTCTGTAAAGAAAAACTCTTTCCTTGAGCTTCAGGAGTGCAGAAGGATTCAAGTACTCTATTGGGTTAGACAGTATAGACTTCCTAATTACCTGATGAGTGATGATTATGATTTAGCTTCTTAATTAAATTGCCACCTATACTTGAGTGAAGAAGGAACATCCGACCGCGTTATTCTTGAAATATCTTTGTAATCCGATTAACTTAGATCCTCCAACCTGTCATTAATAATTTCATGAAAACTCAATTTAAAAAAAAATACAATGTGTATCTTCGTAAACTCTTCTATCTAATAATTTTAGCTAACTTTTTTTTATCCGAAAGGGATTTTTGACAGAGAAGAACAGCGACTCTATTTTTATGCGAAGTGTTTTAACATGCTTAGTTTTTATGAGCTCGTTTAACTTACTTTTGTAAATCCTAAAAGATGGATTTTAGTTTTTTTTATTACTAAACGACAGTAAATAGTTTACATGAGAAATTAGAAAAAAAAGGTTTTTACCTATAACTTTTTTTTTTTACAGTTCATCAGCATTTTACGAGAAAGATGGTAATATTGTTATTGCAACGTTCACTTAAAGTGCTATAAAAGAATATCAGTGCTGATAATTTTTTAAATTTTTGTAAAAATTTCCCAAGCCAAAATAAGCGTGTAACATAGAGATCGTTTAAAATGAAATTTTTGTTTCGTTTACACTTTGAACTTGAAGTTTGTGTAAACATTTGTTTAAGCGTTCACAACTTATAAAACTTCAGGATTTTTTTTGACTAATTGAGGTTTGACTTTTGAAAGTCCAGAACTCGAGGTAGTTATTTTAAATTGTGAAAAAGTTTTAACTATTTTCAATTCTAAGAGATCATCAAAGGCTTAAAAACAGTTTTGTGTTCATATTCCCTATAAAGACTTTTATTAAATTGCAATAAAAAGTTGTCTTTAATTCCAAGATGCTTTTGTGTGATCATGCCGAACTTTTTAATTAATTGGCAAGAGCAGGATTTCAAAGAAAAATAGTTAGAGGAACAACTGATTTATAATTAGATTATAACTCGGTAACCCCATAGAGGTATAATTGAGCCCTCTGAGCACCCTCATAGCTTGTCTATAGAATGTTCATGACCTGCGACCCTTGACTAAGGATTACTAGAGCTTCTCTAATTCCCTCCCCCACATGAGAGGATTTCCCCTGCATTTATCATAGGGAGCTTTGACAATAATGCCAATGCTTCTTTTCTGGAGTCCTTCCTCTAGGGAATACATGTCACGGGAGGGAAAGCGTAATCGGGTTGGCAGTGCCAAGAGAGAAAGTTTGCCGTACCGTGACCGAGGTACTAAATAATAATAATAATATCAAAATATAAAAGAAGAAGAGGACTAGAATATTATGAGAAGGGAAAAGTGTTGAGTGAGAAGGAAGGACGAGGAGGACGGGGCTACAAAAGCGATATGGCAAAGCAAGTCAAGTACTTTCATTTCTTCGTATGAAGAACTAGAAGGCCAAAACTTTTCCACTCCGAATTTTTCCTATTATAAAATATACATCCGTAATAAGAGAGGAGTGCGAGAATGGTATGTATGGCATGGCAGTCGTATTATTATAATAATATCCATTGAATCAAGAACACTGTGTAGGACTAGCACCTCAGTTAGAAGTAGCAATAGTAAAGCTGGTGGCAACAAAACATTAAAAATATAGATCCGAACCGGGTCATATAGTATAAGCAAGTAAACAGGGCCGGTATGAGGAATCATAATTCAAGAGGGGCTAACTTTTAAAATGATTCAAAGAATTCTAAGTGTGATGCTGAAGGTCCCGGCTCTCATCTCACTTTTTCTCCAAAGCCCCTCTTGGGGATTTATGATATTAAGGGTGCATCCATGAATAGTAATCATTCCCAGCCTCAGGTAAAAGCCATCATACACCTAAAAATCATTGTCTCATTTTCTCACAATGGATGCTCTTCTTCTACTCATCATAAAACGTTGAATCCTAAAGAATAAAAATAAGGACTAGTAAAAGGACCTTACAGTAAAATAGGGTATGTAACATTATAATAACAGAAAAAGCAAGGGATAAGAGTACTACTTAATACACTGAATATGAGACTGATGGAAGGATGCGCTAAAAGGATACTGAGTACTTCTTCATTTCAAGAAAAACTGACAACACTTTTCAACCTAGAACAAAGAACAATACGAGGGGATTGTGAGAATAGTGAGACGAGGGTTTCTAAACCCTCAAAACGAATGAAATCCGTGTTTGAAAAGAATCCTCGAATCCTCTCAAGCTCAGAAACAGGACTAGGATTGAAGAACAATGAAATGAAGACTAACAATTTTCAACGTTTTAACGAAATATTTCACAGGAAAAGGGAAAAGGTATCTTATGACTTTAAGTATTTATTTTGATGTTGAATTATGACAAGGGACGAGCTAAAATGAATTCATGTAACAATTACATTTCCTAAACGATAAGGGTAAATTAAGAACCTTCTTGTAACGGAATCTGTCTTAAGAATAGTCAAAGCAAAGAATCCTGGTTAGAATGTAGGGAGAAGAAAAAGGTTAAAACTCATGAATTTCATAAACACAAGTATTGATTGATAGGATGAGAGTCTTTGAGAGTAAAATGTGTAGAGAGGGATTCAAAACCACGTTTCATGTCCGATCCACAATGGTTTACCAGGAACAAGGTTCCACAAAGAGATTTTGAATATTTGATTTGAGTACATCAAATGCCTGGATAAAATTTCCTAAATTCTCACTTCATTGTTCTTTGACTACAGCGAATAATGGGAAGACCAAAGGAAGATTCCATTAATTCCCACATACCTTAGCATAAAATGTACTTTTGTGTTTTTCTGATGGATTTAAGAGTGAGAAACTTTCGGGAGCAATTCTGCTATTTCTGAAAGTGAAACCTTGCCCAGAAGCCCAAGTAAGAGCTGTGATGTGGTCTTTCTTGTGGTCATGTATCAAGCTACTTGAGAGTTTGGAACTTGGAAAACTCATCCTTTACTCTTACTATTGCTTTTAGGCTGGATCTTTCTGTTTAGCCGCATCTTGGGACGACTTTGGTTTGGGTTTACACACATCTCTCTCTCTCTCTTTAGTGTAGTATTCTATTTCGACATCTCTGGATTCCTTCGTTTGGTACCTCTCTGCTCTGGAGTATGGAAAATAGGGTCAATAAATACAATCCTTTTATGTTACTTAGGAAGGATTCAAAATGCAAATTAATTGCAAATCATTTTCACGCCAAGCCAAGTGCTAAAAATATGAGGTAGAATTTCGAAAACTGCTAAAGAATCCTGTCCATTTCATACATTTTAATGAAACTCTCTTAAAAATTGGGGGTAGATGATAATATCCCATGAATTAAACCGGGCTTTATTAGGATGCATACACCCAATTGAGTTAAAGACGTCCCATATCATTGAAAATATTCAGTTGAGTTCTACACTAGACTTAACAGTAGTCCTCAAGTTTTCTGGTTTATTATACTCTAGGTTGTTGGTGAGGGTTTCTCTATTAGTTATTCGGGCCACTCCAAATATTGAGATTGAGGTACTGCTGCTGCTGTGATGTGCCTGTGCATGCCTGGCTGAGGATAATACGAAAACCCAAGAGCTCAGCTTTGTCCACCGAATACTTTTAACAGGGGTAGTTTTTAGAAATACAAAACGAAAGAAAGTACACACATGGTATGCGGCGCAAGAGGATCGGAAAGTTTTAAACCAAGAAAAATAAGAATGATAGTAAAATAGAAGTGTACTGAAATAAGGTTATACAGAGGAACATTTTATAAAGCTATGACTTGGTTTAGTTGGATTTTGGGTACATACATGATGCGATAGATAGGTCTCAGATATATATGCTCATATATGTAAAGCCTGTGAAGTCTAGCCAAGAATTACAAAGGGTAAAAAGTAGTAGCATTGCATTGGACTATGGTGTTTCCAGAGGATCACGTGTCATTGAACAAGATGGTGAACTCTACCCTAGTAAAGTTTATACTTATCCCAACTGAAGAATAAGCAGTTTATATGCATTTATATAAATACTCACGCTTTTTGCTTCTATAAACAGTATAGCTCTTTATCTCTGTTTTATATAGTAGTTATACACTTTAAAGCTTTGAGGTCTATTCACAAGCGGTGATTCATTCAGCATTTTAAATTATATTTTGCATGGTATATTCTTCCGTTTCTGCAAAATGTTCTTCTAAAGGGAGGTTAGGTTATTCGGGGAAAGTTCAATGCAGGGACAATTATGTATCAAAAGTAGAGCAATAAAAAGCTTTATTTTTGTAGAGCAAGTAAACAGCAACTTCAAACTGTAGTTTATTTTTGAAATGACCCATTTACGATAGCCATAGGAATGAATACCGTTTTTCTCAGTTTTAGAAACCCCAGGGAATATAGGAATTAGAAAATGAAGGAACTTATTTTAAAGCAGCGTACGAAGAACCCGGGGTTTTTTGGTAAAAAACCAAACTACCCAGGGTTTTATGGTTTTTTTGGGGTTTATTGGGATTTTCGACTATAAGTGTCAGAGTAGTGGACTCAATGTCAAGCAAAAGTCTGATACAACTGTGTTTTTATCTTTTTGAGGGTGTAAGTACGTAATTATGATGTGTTTCAATGAGAGAGAAACATTGAGATTGACAGTTTGTAAAAATTTTGATTCCGAAAGCTTTAAATTGAATTAAATCCCAAAAAACCTCAAAACCCACAAAACTCCGCCTGAAAAGGTGCCCAAATAACCCCAAAAAAACCCGACCCAAAAAAACAGGGGAACCCCCACCCAACCCTGCCTTAAACCCTTACTTAAAAAAGTTTCAAATAAATCCAGATTTAAACTTTCTGGCTTTGATTTTAGTATAAAAATGAACTCGTCGGAACGTCAAGTATCTAATTTAGCAGCAGAAAATTTAGCAGTATTCTAATTCAATTCGAAACTTATTGCTACTTTAAATATAGGCATCTAAATATGTGCAAATCGTGAATCGCTATTAAAACGTTTTTAAAAAACAAGTAACGAGGTAACCCATACACGTTTCTTCTCAGACTTCCGTATTCGTTTCGTTCTGTTATTTACTATGCGTTTTTATTCGTATTTTTCGTCAAATTACTTTTACTACATTCGAATTTAATGCTAAAACTAAATATTTACATTTCTAATGATACATAAAATCCTTCGATTTAATGGACGAGAAGTACTGTAAATTTATTATTCTGTCCATGTAGTACAGGGTCCATCATCAGGTAAGAAATATCCTTTAAACAAAGTATAACAAATCCTTTCTAACAAAATAGATTGCATTTTTTTAAATCAATAGTTAACCCCTTGAAATTTAAGAATATTTAAACCAATTAATTAACCCCTGAACACTATATGCAATACTTGGAATTTGTAAACCAAACCAACGTACTAAATTAACACTACCAAAAATTCTTTTGAGCATGCATCCGATTCTTAAGGCTACCTTTACGTCAACAAATACCAGAACTAATTTCATAAAAACCGAACGCATATATGATACAATAAAATTAGTAATCTACCAAAAATAGCAAAAGTACTAAAACTAACCACCTACACGTTCATAATCAAGTACCCAATTAAGTACCCATAATTATGGAGCATAATTTAAGGCGCCAATTTCTCCAGTTCAAAACACCCTTTACGAATCTACCCTTGACCATTTCAGCGTTGCCATTTGGCGGTAGAATTTTCAGCGTAACTTTCATATCCCACCAAAAATTCCAAGCTTCTCTCATCTAGAATGAATCCAACTCATAGTACAAATACGGATCCAATGGGTTACCTGGCAGACCTTTTTCCTTCGCCACTTTGTTCTGCTATTCAATGCAGATGGTTCTCAAGTTTGGAAAGATCTTCATATCAGTTATCGGGTGCAACTTTAACCATACTGGTATTGCTTACACATATACATGCACATTGATACTAAACCTTTTACTCCAAATTATTCTTGTCCTATACAGAAGAATTTATCTATAGTTAAAACTTCATTCAACTAGAGTTGGATGCCTCAAGGTTGCCAAAGTTTAATGGGGGGAATACTTTTTGGTTATTTTCTAGTAAACTTAACTACCTTGTGTTGCTCCAGTGGTGTTAACACAGTATGCATTTAGCATCCGAGTGAAAAAAGACTCTTTTTGAGCCCTATTATGTGATGAAGGTAGGAAGCAAGCAGTAGTCAGTCAGTTTCAGTCCAGGGAACAGAAAAAGGTACGATCATACCAATCTTCTGTATCATAAAAACCCAAACGTGTGTGTGTGTGTGTGTGGACTACATGATAGTAGTACTACAGGGTCCCTACGCTACATACATCCCTACCTCTCTATTATTCCTTTTCAGAGTAGTGTAAAAAAGCTTAGCCTTTTTTACTTGTTTGTTAGCAGTAGTAGTAGTAGTAGTTGTAAGATGCATTATTATAAAAGTTCTATTTCCATACTCTAGACTTGGTAAAAGTAAAAAACCATTATAATATCCCATGAAACGAAAGGATAACACAGAGATACCATGCATACATGCAAACATATACCAAAACCAAAAAATAATAATTTTGTATAGAGAAAAACACACACACTATGACTACTACTGCTTTACAAACTACTATTATGGAGTATTATAACTCTTCTTGTTTTTTACTGGGATTTTTTAACAAACGAAAGAGGTTTGTCCTGGGTCCTTAGCAGTAGTAGTCCTCTCTACTCTTGCTTATACTTCTTATAAATAATATGCATTATTACTATTATTATTATTATTACTAGCACTACCTCTACTATTTTGTATTATAGCCCCATACCAGCAAACTTAATACAATTCATGTTTAAATTGTATGCACTCTTTTTCATTTGTACTTCAGTCTTCTACTACTATTTTATAAATTTTGTATTCACACACAACTTTTGATACTTCTCAATCCTTGCCCATGCCATGTATGTACGTACGTACATCATGTACCAAGCAAAAGCAAACCTGAGCATTTTTGTGAATACCAAATACACACACAATACAAGCCAATAATAATAACATTTTAATGCTAAAAATGTGAATACCTTTAAGCAGCAAAAGTTAAAGAATAAGTAGAGAAGCAAATAATAGTGAAACTAAACTAAAAGCAATACGGTCAAAATCCACACACACACACATTCATATAGATTTTAGATCCACGCTCAAACTAAAACTCTTATTAAACTGTTTAAAAGAATAAGGATTTTTCATATGGTGGAGAAACCCTGACACTTTTTCATGGAGGAATTGGAGCCTCTTCTTCTTTAGCTATCGGCAATTGTTTTTTTTTCTTATTTTTTACCTCTCATCTCAACTCTAGGCCTTTTTAATGCTACTACTTACTTACTACTTCTACTGCCAAGCTATCTGTTATTGTACATTTCAAAGTATTCAAGTAGAATTGACTAAAAAACTGTATTCTTAATCCTTCTCAGTATAATATTGTTTTACTCTTGATTATCAGTAATATCTGTTGTGACTTTTTCTACTTAATATTGTGGGTGATACTTGGGTAAAAATAAGACTGATTTAAAGCAATAATAATAATAATTTTTGAACCTTTAAAACTGCATGTACTGTCGAATTTAAAAAAGTCAAAATTCAATTTTCATTAAAAATAAGACTCCTCTTGGGAATAAAGTTTTACCCATAAATTTTTAATTTTGATCAGATGGGACACTAGGTAAAAAGGTATGAAAGAGGGTAAAGGTTTGGAATATAAGAGGACGCGTTGTACATGCCAAGTTGAGAACTCGTGAGTGAGTGAGTGACAGAGAGCCAACACGGTCTTCTTGTGTCTTCTTGAAGAAGTTTGGTAGTAGGAAAAGGGACGGCAAGGGAAGAGGTACACACTACCACTTACTACTTCTAGACACATACTACACGACGGAGAGTCTCATTCTTGCTGGACAAGGAACAAGTTGACAGTTGGGTTCAAAATGTCCACAAGGACGTTTAACAAGTGACAAGTTCCAATCACCCGGATTAATACGTATTGGAACGTTCTTGGATCCCTTTAGTCCCTCTGGTTTGTGTACAAAAAAGTATAAACACTTAAGTTAAAACTTCAATTGGAGGGACTTACCATCTCAATCAGTACCTTCAACCTTCCGGCATCCAGTAAAATGTTCCGTGTATCCGGCAAAAATATAAATACCTATGCAACCTACTTAGTAAATTAGGGATTTATTCAAGGACAACGAATAGTTTAATTTGTGCCTGGAATTCTTCTGTAAGCCTTATTTGATTTCGACTGGGACTGCGTGTTGATTAAAATGTGAGTTTTTAAAACAAAAGGGCTCAAAAAATTAAGAATTATATTTTATTTACGTATTGTTACTCTTCTCTCTACACTCTACTGAAATTTACTAATTGTTTGTGTTAAAAATATGTGTTTGTGTAGAATCAGTAACTCTTCAATTAATTCTAAAAAATAAGTGTCTCATAAGCTCATCATTAAAGTCTACCTTGATAGATGATAGAAGTAAAAGACACTGGGGAAGAATTAAGAGAGAAGGGACGTGATTTAATTTAACGATAAAAAATTAAGACTTTTTTTTTAATAGATTGACAATAACTATTGGGTATTCTAGAGTCACCAATTCTGAATTCGTTTTCTGTAATCAAAAGTAAATACGGATACGAAAAAGTCACAAACAACAAATGAAGTAAATGAACTGTACGAGAAATTGTCCTGCAAAGCAATTGGAATATGATGTAATACATAATACATAATAACAATAATAATATATGCAAATTATAAACAACTTCTTAAATGCCTAGCCACTTTAAAAATATAAATTACAGAATCAAAATAACATATATATAATACAATAGGTTTTTACAGTAACATAAAGTCTGCTAAAATATATGCAAAGTAAAGTTTATTTTTACTTATTTTATTACATAATTTGTAATTTATCCATTTATGATTTTGTGACCTTGATTAATAATTTATAAGCAAATATTAAATATCCTTCGCAAACGGAGTTTATAATACTTAATGTTTTAAAATATTGTATTACACATCAAAAATTGATTTAAAGTGCAAAAAGAGATAAGAATAATTAAAAGAGAGCTTCCATTTGAGGTATATAGAGTAAATTCGGTAACGAAACTACTATATACTAACGAATATAACAAGACAAGACAAAAATGTAAAAAAATAAAATATTTCAATTTATAGATGACATTTAGTTCCAGCAAAAGTAATATTGAATACAGATAAAAATTAAGACTTTAGGGAAATCGATAATAAAATAAATAAGTAATAATATAAATATGAAATAATATCATTTGGATGAATAATATTTGCTAAAATTGAGAAGGGAGACAAGAGGAATAAAAAAATTTACATGAAATTTAATTTGAAACGTACGATATATTATAATACTAAAAGAATGCATAGTAGAACACAAGTAAATAAAAATGTAAGCCTTGTTCAGCATGAAATAACTCAATAAATAATTATTGATACAAGTATACAAGTAAAAATGAGAAATAATCCAGTAATAATAAATGTATTTTAGTAACCATAATAATAACTACAGTAATAATAATTCATGGATTGAATTAAATAATTTGAGATGCCATGTTCGAAAGTAGAATGGTAACAAGTGAAAGGAATCAAAGAAAATAATAAAATATGAGTGATAAAACCGAGTTTTTCATACGTGGTTAAACATAAATCCTACAAATTAAAAAATAAGCTTAAATAAGTCGAAAAGTGCAAGCAAATTTGTGATTTTTTGAGTGGTATCGATTTTCTCCACGTTGAAGATATATTTAGATGGATCTTCATAGAATTTCAAGTAAGTGGCTTTTCTCATACTACTGTTCATTTCAGGAACGAACCAAATGGGAAATTAATTTTAAGCATTTTGAGGTAGATAGTTTTTAAACAAGGATATTCATACGTTGAGAAGTATCTTAATCGTTTATCATGACTTCATCCTTATACTCATTTATTGCTTATTTTGAAGCTTGTTGCATTCCAATAAGAGCTTTTAATTATCAATAAAAATCTATGTACGCAATGTATAAAGATTAAAAAGAATAAAAAAGAGCCAGGGCCAGGCAGGCCAAATTAAGAAGACTCCACACACTATATAATTTTTATATCACACCTAGATATTAGCTATGTGAGATTTTATAAATTCAATTGAGTTTCATTCTGGTCTGGTACATGGCTCATGGCGTCATGGCCTTATACCATTTTAAAATTAGATTGGGTTTAATTTGTAATTTGGCCGGAATTGACACTGTCAATTTTGGCTGGTCGTGAACTCACAGTAGTAGTGTAGAGTTTTGTTATGCCTTTGCTTGCTTTTAAGCTTTTCATTCTTGTAATTTACTATGTATGCTCTTGTCTACTTTGCTAAAACTTTATTTGGACTTTGACCTTTTCCCAAGCCAAAAATTTAATTGAAAGATTTCGATTAAAATGAACTCAATTTTTTCGATTTAAATAAGGCGAAGTGTTTCATGAAAAGCGTTCAACGATGCATGTATGTATATACATTATGAAATGATAAGAAGTGCTAATAATTACATCGTTTTTATTTTAGTCTCCAGTCGAGAGACTCAACTTAAAGTCGCTACTTGGTACCTTTTTACAGTGGAGCCTGAGGCAAACCTAGTCAACTTTTCACCTTTGCTTTGTACCAAAATAATTCTTTTGCATTAATGTTATTGCTTAGGTACTGCACGTTACTAATCTGAGGTGGTTTTTTAGTTTTTAAGTTAAAAGAATCTAATCAATTTATTAAAGAAAATAGTCCATGTGTGAAGTAAATGTTAGTTAGTTCACAATAAACAATAGCAAATTGAATCAGGTAGTTAAGAATTTCAAATGACACGAGGAACATTATTATTTATTAGCAGTATCAAGCCGGCTTTCCCATTTGCTGTCATTGCCGTACATTTTTTGTACTGGTATTATTTTTTATGACAGTTATACTCTTATAAATGTTCACTTCCTAAATATTTTGTTTTTTATTTGATAGTTTGCATATTAATCAAATGGAATTGCTCAAATTTTATTTCTAGTTTTTATTCGTTGTAGTCTTGCTGTAAATGTTGTTCATTAAAGCTCAAAAAATTAAGATGAGTTTCTCTGGTATTATTTTTAATTTTAAGGCATATTGACAAAGGATTCACGAAATTCGTTAGTAATCAAAACCCCGAACCTTTGTCATATAATCCTCTATATTCGATGAGTAAATCATTTTACACCAAGAACCCAACATCACTAACAGAAAAAATGCAAACTGATCAGCCGAATCCGATAGGAGCTAGCAGCTCATCAAATGAGAATTTCATTTCATGTAATTTTACTCTATTTTGACTAGACAGGGTGCCCGTGGTGATCCCGGGCATGCAAACTCAACATAACCCTATTTCGGATTGAATTTTGCTCCAATTTTAAGGAATTCGGGTTACCATTTTCGGCGGGTCAATTTCAGGGGCGTTATTTCTCCATTTCATATTTTTTTTAAACCAAGTAAAAGAGATTTTTCTGCTTTTTGAAGGCTACCCAAGTCTCCAACTCTATTCATTTTGTGATAGTTTGCTTGATCAACGCTGACAGGGTATGTAGGGTAAAAGGTAGCCATTAAATCCCGCCTAGTCATGGTGACTTTGAAGAATTCAAAGGTAATATCTTTAAGGTTGGCATTTCATAAGGTTTTTCTTTATAATGGAATACAAAAACCCCAGAAATGGATAATCTCCCTGGATCCTACCTGAAGGAAGAAGAAGTGACAACTTCAGGTAGCAGTAGTAGTGCAGAGAGTAATAGAAAAAGGGTCAAACCCTGTAGGCTTCCATCCTCACCTTCTGTTTAACCAAACTATAAACTATAATATGACCTTCTTTCTATCCAGAATTCCAGCCCCAGCTTAAAAATCAGCTAACTCAGTTTTCAGACAGTACCTGCTCACGACAGAGATTTTTTTTTGTGAAGTATAGAATAGTAATCGAAGTGAATAAGGATAATAAGGAATGAATACATTTTATTATGACGTATGAATTCAGGTAGATTAGGTAACAAGGTAACTTAAATGGACTATGTTGAAACGTTAACAATTTTTTTCCTTTTGTTTTGATTGATATTTTATTTATCATGGCATACAAAAGGGGAACCAATAAACTAGATGTAGGTCTAGGTCTAGATCATGGGTAGACTTAGCAGACAATCAGCTATATACGGAATTATGAAAATTTATATTTGTAAGTATGGTCCAAACAAAACAAGGAAAAATTTGACTTAAGTCAGGTAACTTATGTAGATCGGAAATGTTGATCAGTAAGTGCATATAAAGTTACGCATAGTTAAATAGAAATATGTACTTGGAAGTTAAGAAGGTCGATAGTTCGAAAGGTGAACATGAGAATGTACGTGTACAACTTTCAAGGTTGGGGGTGCGGATGGCTTAAAAACGTGCTTTTTGCATCTCAATCTCAATGCTAAAATTTGACGTTAATGTAATTCGGTCTGAAATATTTGGATGGTTGATTTCGAAATTATGGGATTGGGATTAGATTACCAATCATAGTGTAATGTAATGTGCAATGTATACAATTTTGGTCTAATATTATATGTCAGCCTTAGTAGTATTAAGACCGAAGAAAACTCTTGCCTTTATAACCAGATAGAAAGAATTCCATCGACTCGTGTCATACCCAAATACCTGAGTTGATTTTTTTTACCCATACTGTTGTAAAATATTATCGTGTTTCTACACATTTACATCGGTCAGGTTTAACTATCCCAACCTACCAAAATAGTTGTTTTGTTAATTGAAAATTCATAAGAAAAGTTTTAATCTAAAACCAAAGTTAGGTTCCACTTCCACTCATTAGTCGACGTTTTGCACACATTTCTATTTTTACATACTGTCAACTGCTATCAATTTGCAATGATAAATTGAAATCAGTTTTTAGTGCATTATATTATTATCATCTTTTTGAATATAAATGGTCTGTTTACGTTGCATATTTGATACGATTGCCTTGTTTGTTGTTCATGATTTCTGCAGGTAGAATTAAGGGGCATTGAGTATTGGTAGGTAAAGAGAGACAAAAGTAGAATGAATTTTATTTGCATATACCATTGACGATTATCTTATCTCTTTTTTACAGAATGGAATGGAAATGAAGAGATAGGCTTTTATTATTCAATCACAACTTTGTAGCGCTTAAGACCAACTCGATACGTGGTTTTTATACTCTCGCTTTCGTGTTTTACTTGTATTACATTTGTGTATTATAGAATTGAATTGAATAAATCCATGGCTGGATCAGAGACAAATCTACTTTGCTTGCATACTTCCAGGAAATTCTTACTCATGGTGTGTATATTGATGTCAATTATTTACTTTCCACTCTTTCTCTCTCTCTCTTTTTCCTCATTCTGACACTGCAAAGTACTATCGTCACAATGTAATCTCGAATACTCAGTTCCTGGAAGTTAAATTTTAATATCTTTAGTTCGATGACTCTCACACGTATGAATTCGGAAAATAGTTGGAAAGGTTGGCTTATACTGGTTTTATAGTCTTCTTTGCATCTTTAGTTGCCACTTCCGACCACACTGTTGTACCATGAGATATTTTATAGGATGAAGGACACTACTGACTAACGTTAAATAGGTAAGCTCAATTGAAAAAGGTTATCTTACACGAACAAGATGCCTTAGATGCCTTGTTTGGCTTTAACCCGCGTCAGGGCTTATGTATCCTTCTTGCTAGTACGTCCGTTCGTTGCTAAACTCTAACCAAAGTTAAAGCTGTCTGATAGGGAGGTCATCGAGCTTCCAGTTTGCAGATTCGTAACGGTCAAGTGGCTTGCCTTTCGCGACAATAGCCATTCTATTGGTGATATGTTCAACGAACATTAAAGTCTTTAATTTACGATGAGAAGGTGCAAATTGGCTATTGGCATGAGGGATAAAAGAGTATTTGGCCACAGTAAGGGTCGAGATTTATTTAATTTTTATTTAACATGCAGGTATGGTGACTATTTATTCGTCAGTAATAAGATGACCCATGATTCGTAACAGTTTTTTTTAACAACTATTATCATTAGTAAATCTCAAACAATTTGTTTTAAATTGCTTACCACTGGGAATTCAATAGATGCAAAACCTGGCACGGGTAACGTGAAATTGCAATGAGAGAGAGAAGCAGGTTTTTCGTACTTAAGATCAGGTAGGGATTGGTAAACCAATGCAATATGCAATACAACAAGTTTTATATGTGATGTAACGTAAAATCAAATTGGAAACCGGAGTGGAGTGGATGAGGTTCAAAGAGAATATTGGAGAAGTTGTTTTTCAGAGGCTTGCTTCAGATTTCGGGATCGGATTAGGATCAAAACTGCCCACACACTGCTTCAGTTTCCCATAATAATCAACTTGGTTATTCATGAGGAGAATCAAGTTGGATCTTAGCCTTTGCTTTTTCCCATGCATACTCTGAAACTGAGATTTCTTTTATCTTTAGAAGACGTTTTAAAATGATTTGTAACAATGTTTTCCAGGAATCGGATGGAAAAAATTGCTCAGAGAAAAGTGATGGGTTTTTGTTTTTCTAAGAAAACAGTTTACCTAGATCCAGCTATGTTATGTTGTATAGGGAAAGCGAAGACTACAAGTCTCAAATTTACTCCATTGACATGACATGAGATAATACTAAAATTAATTCTATTGTACTCATGGATGGTTTAATTATTCGCGTTTATCTTTGGGGCCAGAGCGGATCAATCGGATGATTTACAAAGCTCAGTATTATTTTCTGTATTGTTTAATTATAGTATACCCATGAACAAAGAATAGGTATCACCTTCTCAAAACCAAATACTACATTGTCATAATTCTTAAGAGTAGGTAGCATGTGTGAACCTCAAATCATAAATTGAAATTCGCATTCATCAAAACAATTTCCCATGATTACACTCGTCTGTTTCTCCTGTGAAATCTCCACTCGCACTCTCCAGCCTTTCACAAAATGCTTTCACGTTACGTTACTCAAAATCTTTTTTCTTGCCAAGAAATCTTTTATCGTAAAAGTGGCTGGATTTTGACTTGACTTCACCTGCAGATTATTTTTTGTTACGTTGGAAGTCGGATTATTGCCGTAAGTTGCGTAAATGCTAGTTTGAGGCAAATGCAAGAACGAACATGTCTAACTATAATGTCTGAAAGCTAGGTAATCTTAAGTTTCGACATAACTGGTCTCAAATCAATTGAGTTACATCAAACGATCAAACTAAGTTCGAAACTTTTGATAAAAAAGATAACGTCAAAATTGTGTAGTTTGATTGATTGTAGTCAGTTAGAAATTAGAAGCATAAATCCATAGAAATGAAATATAGATACAAATGGTTTACCAGGTAGCAACTTATTTACTATAGACTAAGCAACCGGCAACTACACTTGCACTAATGCCTAATGGTTGGTAGTTTGATGATTTTAAACTTATAGAAATTGATACTAATGATAACTATTCATATCATAACTCGGCATAGTTCAATAACAGTGTTCCTTCATCACCCTTCAAAGACCTTCGAAAAACTTCCTAGAATAGAATGGGAACGTATAAATGTCATCTACAATAAAAACGCAGTTTACAATTGATACTTTTATATTTTATGTATCTAAGACACAAAAAATAAAAGTAACTAACTGCCACACTGCACTGCCAGCTCAATATATAATGCATGTGTTGATTCAGAATATTCAATCAAGCGTTTTACAACTACGCAACAATGACAATTAAATACTCGGAAATGAATGTTTTATGAAGAGTAATTTTTTGGTTTTGTATTTCCTTCCATCCTCGTTTAATATTTAATAAAGACATGTTTAACGGTACGGGACTTATGAAGAATATTTCTTAAATAAAACTTTCGAGTTTTCAAATTTTCAACTCAATTTATCATCAGGACACACTTCCAATATAAATTCAAAAATAGGAAGAATGTACTAATTTTACTATTGCGTATTTTCAAGAATTATGTTTTAAGTATTAGTTGGTAATAGAAATTACGGAGGTTCCTTTAGAAGAGGTAAAAGTGCTGTTTGGACCAAATGGGTTTTAGTTTGACCCCTTCATTGATATTCATCTTATTTTTGCTTTTTTTAATCCATAATGCTTCTTTCATTTTTCTGAAAACTTTTCTTGGTTCTTTTTCAATTAATTGGGATTTTAAGAGTAATTTTGGTATCGGATATTGCCTAAACACATACTTATGAGATACATATGATATACATATGAGATTTTACAGTAAAAGTAAGTTTATACTCACTAAAAGTAAGTGATTTACGTAGATTGGTTAATAAATACCAAGCGAAGCCAAGCATATAAGAAAAAATCAAATCATTAATGTTCTTAACGAGAAAAAAGTCTCTTGTTCCGCCTAAATAAATTAGGAGTTAAAATTATAAACAATTTTTTTACCTTATTGATTTATGCAATCAAAATTAAGGATTCCTTGAGACAATTGAGTTCTCTAAAAGTTCTAATACTCGGCGAGTTGATCAAATTACTCTTTCGAGTTTGAGTACCGGTATTTCTCGAACAATGGATCCAGTTTCTTTAATAGTAAAAAACATAATTGGAAATGGCAACTAAATTAAAATTAATACATGAGATTACTTTTTAAAGATTGTGTACATATCTTTTGACTTTTTTACGTCATGTATCGAGTACTCGATTGAATGTTAGGCCTCGAGTACCCGTTCGAGTACTCGATTGAATGTTAGGCCTCGAGTACCCGTTCGAGTACTCGATTGAATGTTAGGCCTCGAGTACCCGTT
>JAQGBU010000342.1:0-34458 GCA_034698605.1 Isotoma decorata
ACACGTGCACTATACTAGTGTCCTATCTATCGATCATACCCATTTTTCTTGCATGGAAAACGTGCCAAAACCAGAATACATGTTTTTTATCCATTTCAATTTTTTGGCAAAACAAACTAACGAAACTAATAATTGAAAATCCTCTACCTTATCTCAAAAAACCTTTCTAAAATTTGCTGATGTACAAGAAGTTCTTGATGAAAAAATGAAAGTAGATAGGAATAGGAAAATATGAAATTTTGATGATTGTATTATTTTCAATTTCAACAACCATGACTAATTCAATCTCGCGATTTAACGTTTTACATAATTCACAAATCATCTGAATTAATTGTTGAGAATGAAATAAATTCATGAGCGTTCTTCTTTAATGCAAAAGATTTCGAGTATTTTTTGAGTTTGTATTTGAAAGTGAGTAGTACACATAATATCTAAGCCAAGTGTCTAGCTGCTTAGAAGACTGTTTCACAAAAAATAGGCTTTCTCACTTTACTTAATTAATTAAGGTTAATTTAAACTGAATACTTAAGTCAAAGTTAACCTGCTTTTATCAGCAAATTTCGCTTAGTCAGCAATCTTATAGCTATGTATACATCATACCAAATATTTAATACTATGAAATGTAAACCAATACATTTTTTCATCATGTACTCAAAATAATTAACGTTGGCAGGTTTGTTTTGATGTATATAAGGCTGCAGTGCAAATTTTATTAGTTAATTAATCTGTTAAGGTGTTGACGATGATAGTCACGAGAAATCAGGTCAGGGTTAGATTCACTAGTCATTTTAATACAGTTGATTCACATTAGATCGCATTATCACTGTGTTTGTGGGAAATAAATAAAGTGTTGTCTGACACTGAAATCCTTTGCAATGCTAAGAGCACAATAAGCATATTTATTTCGCTGTACTGTTTTTTTAAATGCACTTTGACGCAATTTGTGGAAAAGTTTCATATAAATGAAAGTATTAGTAGAAAGGTTGAAATAGAAATCCTGAATTTTGTTGAAATGGAAGCTGAATTTTTAAAAACTAAACCCCCGAATAGGTCTTTATATTTTTTTTATAACATTTGAAATTCAATCAAACATGGTGTGGTTTGACATTTCTTTCCTTATTTCTGTGTTCTAGTCTGGATACTCCTTTATTGACAATGACATGACTTTATGTATAAATTCGAATTATTCTTACTTCAAGATGTACAAGTTTTAAAAAGCTTTGCAATATTTAACACATAAAAATATTGTTTTGCGATCTCTCAATGTAATGTAGAGTTTAAAATGATATGACTCATCCAGGGTATGCTACCCCGGGTTTTTTTAGGGTTTTTTAGGTTTTTTGGGTACCTTTTCAGCTTGGGGTTTTTTGGGTTTAATTCAATTTAAAGCTTTAGGAATCATAATTTTCAAAAAATGTCAATCTCAATGTTTTTCTTTCATTGAGATACATCATATATTGCATTTATACCCTTAAAAAGATTAAAAAACAACTATATAGACTTTTGCTTGACATAGAGTCCACTTCTACGATCCTTACTTGAAGAACCCAAAAAATCCTTAAAAACCCAAAAAACCCTTAAAAACCCAAAAAACCCTGGGTAGTTGGGTTTTTAACTAAAAAAACCCCGGGTTTGTCGTACCCTGGACTCATCAAACCACATATCATAATTTTTCATTTAGTCCTTTATTCTTGTATTAAATTCTTATGACATTATATACACATCGTTATATTGCATTAAATGCTGTTAGGCACTGTTATTGATTAAGGAGCGAAACTCCTTTATGTGTATGGTCTTGGTGTCCGTGGATCCGTCCATCCGTAAACGGTCTAACTTTTGATGGAATCAAGTTTTTGAGCTTATCTTTTTTTATATACTTTCAAATTTTTTAAGTTTAGTTTCCAAGTGTTTTTGGGTGTGACTGGCCACAGTCTCAACTTTTAAAATAGAATTTTCCAAGTCCTCGATTAATGGTATGTGTCTGTTGGGGATTTCTGTTGAATATTATTGTGCACAACATAATAATGATAGCGAATGAAATATGTTAAGTTAATTGTGAACAAGCAAAAAAGAAAAAAAAAGAAGAGAAGTTGTCCTATTATGGTTGGTAGTAGGAGATATAAGATTATGCAATTGTAGGTGCTGCTCTACTGTTTCGGTGGACCCTTTGCAATGGTTTATTAAAATTACTCATGTATAAAAAAACTTTGATTTTTTTCCGAACGTTTTTTCATTCACTCAAAGGTTACAATAAAAACATGTCAATTGCTCATAGGTCGATTATAGTTTATTTTCGAAAACTTGTTCGTTCACTCAATTATAACAGCAAGAACATGTCGATTACTCATACATAAAATTGTCTATTACAGTTGCGTTACTTGTCACTAATTCCATAAAAGTTTTCCACTCTTGTATTTTAATAGACTGATAAAAAGATTTGCATCCGGCAATGATCAAAAAGTTCATTGCTCTGGAAATTGCTACATTCAAACGATTTTGATTTGCAAGAAATCCTAGTTTTCCTTCAGGATTATTTCGCACTAAACTTACAATAATAATTGAATTTTCTCTTCCTTGAAATCCATCCACGTTTTCGATCCCCACATTCTACATAATATAAAAATTAAATTAACAATTTTTCTTCATTATGTAAAGGGATTTAAAAAAACCTAGGTACATCATTGTTTACGATGGCCTTCAAGGCAGTTTTCTGGGAATTGTATAGAGTTAGGACTGTAATGTTTTCAGGTGGAATGCCCTCATGCAACATCCGTCGGATAATCATATAAATAATTCTGCACTCGCCGTCATTTTTGTATGACCAATCTCCCTGTAAAACCAAATAGTGATAGTAATAATTTCAAAGCTCACAAATAAAAGCATATAAATTTTAAATCCGACTCTATTTCCTTACCATAGTTTCTAAGTGTGAATGGTTCAGAAAACCGACACGTTTTCCTTCAAAAATATCCAATAGAAAGTTGGAATGATTGGGAATAGGACGACTTACAACATAGTCCGCATTTTCTAATAAATTATAGTAAGAAAATTTGGAGACAATTGTGCAAATTTCAGGATGCATGCGATGTTGGACTTTGAGCATTGTCCAGATTTGACTATTATCATCGACATCTGCTGTTTCTTCCAAAAACTCTCTATTCAAAATAATTGAATACAATTATAATGTAACCTGGTATTTCGAATCATCATTTATTTTTGTTCAAAGTAAAAACGTACCTAGGAATTTGCCAAGAGCAAATTTCTAAGAGAGATTTACTGAGACCCGCCACCTCAGCTGCGAAAGACATAATCGTGGGTGGCAATTGCATGGGATCCCCTCCAAATACCATACGGTTTATACCAAATAGAAATAAATTCAATAATCCTGGGACAGTCACCTGTCCTGCTTCATCCACGACAAGTGTTGTGAAGAATTTGTCATCCTTCACCCAAGAACGTACTCGTTTATCAGCCAAGGCCGAAATCGTTGACACAAAAATATTATACTCCGCCATAACCAATTTTTCGATTCGTTTTTGGTGGTTTTTAAGTAAATCTTTTTGCTCTTTCGTGAAAAAGTAGGATTTTCCTTCGTCTTTGACTAAAAATTATAACAAGCCAAATTATCCAGTTGAAATAGTTGTATTTATGATTAAAACCTAGTATCACTTACGGTCAATTAATGTCTTAATTGTTGGATCTGCTGACCAAAGGCTATGATTCTTGATTTTATCATGTAAAACATCAAAGTCCAACGCATCAAAATCCAATGGAAAATCTGTACAGTTGAACAGATATTTACATAACAAAATACTTTTTACATTTTTGCTAATACCTATGATTTTGAAAGTAAATTCACAAAATGTAATTTTCCATGTTCCTTACTAGAAGTATCTTCTCTACTTTTACTATAGATCCTCAACAACTTAAATGGCAGGTGTGCTGCACATTGCCTGTTGGTAGTATTCAACGACGCCGCAAATCCATCAGCAGCAAAATTCGAAGGCGCGCAAACAACAATGCCGCCGTCTTCACGAAAGGATAAAGACAGAACAAGTGCCGATAAAGTTCGCGTCTTTCCTGTCCCTGGAGGTCCCGAGATAAAACTTACCATATTTTTTGTTGCTCTTTCAACAGCTCGTCTCTACATTCAAATACATACATATTTTATAAAATATATTGCAGACACTTGACATAATTTTATACTATTTTATAACTATACCGGTTTTCAAATTGAATTTAAGAATCTTAATTTACCTGTTGAGTGTTTAATGAGTTTAACACACGATCAATTCTCATTTTCAAGGAAAAACTATACTCTGATCTCCAAGGAATAGCATTTGCTTCAAATCTCCAGTCTTTTTGAATAACAGTTTTACCATTTAATACAACATCTAACATTTTGTTTTCTCCATATCGTTGTCTCCTCCATTTACTAATGGCTGCTCTAGTACTAGTGTACTCTCGCTTATCCAATTTGGGTGTAATTTCTATATCGCAATTTGAATTAGGAATATTCATCCCTTGAGGGAGTGGAACTTGTACAAAGGCATAAACGTGGTTTGATTCGTTTGGAACAATAGTTAGTTTATACAACCTGGATGTCACCTAAAAAATTTAACCAAATTCAAAACCGATACAAAATTTTCCAGACTTATAGTTTTTTCTTCATCGAAATAATTTTTACATCAACTATAATCTATTACCTCCTGATTCGACCATTTAATTATTAACTTTTTCACGAATTGGGGATTTCCACTCCTCCAAACATCTCCTCTTTTTACAACTAATAGTTTCAAAGCATACAAACGTCTATGACCTAGAAGATTCTCCAAAAATTTAGACCGTTCTAACCGGCCAGTAGTCCTATTGGCTTCTTTGAATTCTGAAGAGGTAAAATACCACTCCTCTTCAATGAGAGGGACTATTATTTTTGCATATTCTTGAACAGTTCTGTACATAATTTTTATAGGATGATGTCCAATACACAAACCAACTTCACCATCATATTTAAAACCATTGACAATAAGTCTTGTAAAATATTCATCGGGCCAATGGTAAGCGATCGTTTCTGGTCTGTATAAATTTAATTAAATTGAACAAATAATGTTTATAGTAATTTTTTTTAAACAACTATTCAACATGGAAATATTTACTTACCCTCCATTCTCCGTTGCATATAAACAACTGCACTTGCCAGCTAATGAATTAAAATTCAAATTCAGACCTAGAATTTTATATTGGTCCTCACATCTCCAACATTTGACACTTAAATTATGTATGTAATCTTGATCGACAAATCTTTCGTGTAATTCAGTTAATGGAATATAACCAATGTTCATTGAAAAATCTGTAGAAAGAATTGTGTTCACATAATATATTCCATTCAAATTTCTTGTACCTTTAATCAAATATCAATTTACCATATATAGAAATTAATTGACCCTCGTTTCCCAACCCAACGTTTTCATAGTATTTACACTTAATTCGTCCATCTCTTGTTATGAACTGTGGTGGTAGCTGAATTACGTCACGTTTCAAATTCGGATTTTTGTTGAAATAGGCTACAAAAAAAGAAAATTTATATATAACCAAACATAAATGTAAAAATAAAAGTAGGTTGTATTACTCAACGCCTGTAGTTGTTCCAAAGCAGAATTAAATTGAAGAGCAACACGATCCTGATCTCTCAGGTATTTTATAAACTGCAGGCCATCATATTGATGTAATAAATTCGCATTTATCTTTACCTGCACAAAACAGATTACAAAAATTAATAATATTATTAACAAAATCTATTGTATAATGATTGGTAGTTAGTTATCGTTTAAATTTATTTTTATGCATTGTGGTTACCGTATTTAAGAAAGACTGCTCATTTTGAGCCGTAAAAATTTCACGCTTTAAATCATCTTTTAACCAATTCGGTATTATTCCAAACACCTTTCTGTGGTATTCTCCAACCAACATTCTCATATTTTTCCTATACATCGGGGATCTATTCTCTTCCAAAGTCCCATCTTCTTTCCGAAAACCTCCGTAATCCTTATGAAAAAAATAAACTGGCGATGTTTATACGATTTATATAGATTTATACTTTTTAAAACAATTGTACTTACTGGCTTAACGTTGATCTTATTTGAAAAGCCTCCCTTTTCAATTACTATGTTTCGAAATAATAATTTTAGTTTCTCATACGGATACGAGATACCTTTAATAACCGCAGTTGTGGCTCGCCCAGGATAAATTTCTACTGAAAGTGTATTCTCTTCATAAGGTTCCACAAATACTAAAACCGTTCATGTTCACAAGAAAAACTTTAATGTTCAGTTTCAACATTTTCCAACGATTTTTGGTGAAGGAATACCTTAAAAATAACTTACCTCTAGGACACTTTTGGAGTAATTGATCAATCAATTCAGCTGAGGTTATTGTTCTTGGAAGATTGGACACAAAAATTGCTTGAGCGGACATCGTAGATAAATATTTTCATAAAAAAATACTTTTATAATTCTTGTAAATCTTTCGGAATCTATAGGAAAATTTTCAACTTCAAACACAACCTTGCTTTAATAACCAACAAAGTATTAAAAAAGAATAGATTTATATATTTGTTCCGTTTTTTTCAACAAAAGGTTTTCAAAAATTCTTAAATAAACAGTACCAGAAACAAGACAGAAATGCACTACTTGATTTGAGCAGGAAAACATCACCTTTTATACAAAATGGGTTATAACATTTTTAGAAACACCAGTACATTATCACCTAATAATTTGTATACATTAATCTATAGCATCATCATGGCATAATTATATTGCAATGATAATTACTTTTATCATACCATAACTACAATGTAATAATAATTATGTTAATTATTATTACATTCTACTTACTGTATTAATATAATAATTGCATTAATTATTATCATATGCTTAATGATAATTCTCATTAACAGGGCTTTCAGATTAAAAAAGTTGATTCTACCAAACGTTAGAGGGTAAACCGATAGGCGGATGGACGGATACATGAGAACCATAGGAATTGACGTGGGAGGTGGATACCATTCATATAAAAATGCATATTAACTTTAAATTCTTTGCGTATTTGTTAAAATAAGGTTTTCACAAATAATCAACTAAAGAAATAATTTGAAAAGAAGTATAACCGCTTTTAAGTTCCAGCAAAAACTAACTCTTCTAAGACGTAAACGTGCTGTTACATTTCCAAAGTATATAACATATCATTATCATCACATGATGGAAATTTGATGATGTTGATATATAACACCATTATTACATCATTAAAAATGTCGTAAGATTAGTTTTATCAGTCCATATCCAAAAATTCATGTTGGTGATTTTGGTTAACCATAATACGAAGCAACAGAGAATATGAAATTACAGATTTTTAACCTCACTAAAATTATAACTAAAATTAAGCCTGTTATCGTCATACTATTCAGCATTCATAATAATATTCTTCATTGTAATAACCTCGATAATTCGAATTTGAATGCAACCAAGCACGCATAGCATGTGCTTGATACTTTCCCATTACAAAGACCATTATTTGAAGACATTAGTTATTACATTCTATGGTTCAAGTTTATGTCTACAAATTATTTTAAGATTTTGACTATTCATAATACTTACATTCCTACTTTATTACCTTACAATCCTTTAGAAGAGTTTTTCTACTAATCATGGACTATTTTGTTACCCAAACCTACTCTCTTGAGGAATACCCGGATAATTAATATTTAATGACTTTGAATAACATTTCCTAGTTTCAACTAATGATTAACTTCTCGTTCGTTTTTGTCACATTTGTATGTTTAAGATTATATAATCCAATCCTGTAAACACCATCAATAAACTATTATGATCTTTTTACGCCATTCCTATTATAGTGTAGTTTTGCAAAAGTGTCCCCTTTTTTCGATATTTGTCACTCGTAAAAACGGTTTGAAATGTACTAATCTATTTCTATTATAAAATAAGAATACTTAAAAACAAATATGTTAGAGTAGATAGAGGATTAGACCCCCACTGGATTTTTGCAAGTCAATGTCGCAAGATGATTTTGCATGGAGGTTACCAATAGCGAGGTTACATTAAATATTATGACAACAGATAAATATGTAATTACTCTTTTTTTGCCTCTTGAAATTCCCTTAACCGAAAAATAAACAAACGCGAATTCGATGGGTCCAAATTATAAACATATTGTGTTAACGCAGTCTTCTGATTAAATAGATTGTGTACTTCCTTTTAAGTATCCAAATTTTAATTATATTTGATTTCATTCATTCCACTTTTAATTGCATAGTTATAGAAATTTATGGCATTACTAAATCATCCCCGATTTATCAGTTTGGAAATTTTATTAAATTAATTAAAACTTAATATATTTCAACAAAACTCGTAAGTAATTACATTCAAAATACTTAGAAGATATAAATTAATAATACATAAAATTGTTTACTGTTGTTGCGTTATATTTCAGTAAATGCATAAAATTCTTCCACTGTTGCATCTTAATAGACTCATAAAAAAATCTGCATCCGACAATAATTAAAAACTCCATTGCTCTGGAAATTGCTACATTCAAACGATTCTGATTTGCAAGAAATCCTATTCTTCCTTCGGTATTGTTTCGCACTAAACTTAGAATAATGATTGAATTTTCTCTTCCTTGAAACCCATCCACATTTTCGATCGTCACCTTCTACATAATTTTTTTTTAAAAAAAATAAGAATATTTGTCCATTATGAAAAGAGATTAAAAAAATCATGAGTACGTCATTGTTTACGATGGCCTTCAAGGCGGTTTTCTGAGAACTGTATAGAGTAAGCACTGTAATGTTTTCAGGTGGAACCCCTTCATCCAACATTTGTCGAAGAATCATGAAGATAATTCTGCATTCGCCGTGATTTTTATACGATTTATCTTCCTGTAAAACCAAATAATGACACGAACAATCGGAAATCTCACACAATAGCGGATGAATTAGAAATCTAATTCTACTTCCTTACCAGACTTTCTAAATGTGAATGGTTCAGAAAACCAACACGTTTACCTTCAAACATATGGAATAGAAAACGGAAATAATTGGGCAAAGGACGATCAAGAATGTGTTGAGCATTTTGTAGTAAATTGTAATAAGAAAATTTCGACACGATTGTACAAATTCCAGGATGCATGCGATGTTGCACTTTTAACATTGTCCAGATTTGAGTATTATCATCGACATCGGACATTTCTTCCAAAAATTCTCTACTCAGTATAATTAAATATAATTAAAATCTAACTTGATTCTTGCAATCATCAGTTAATTTTATTCAAACTAACGGTTTACCTAGGAATTTGCCATGAGCAAATTTCTAAAAGAGATTTACTCAGACCTGCGACATCCGCTGCAAAAGACATAACCGTTGGTGGCAATTGCATTGCATCACCTCCAAACACCATACGCTTTACACCAAATTGAAACAAGTTCAATAATCCTGGAACAGTCACCTGTCCTGCTTCATCCACGACCAGTGTTGTGAAGAATCTGTCATCTTTTACCCAGGAAATTACTCGTTTATCGGCCAACGCCGAAATCGTCGACACAAAAATATTGTATTTCGACATGACTAATTTTTCAATCCGTCTTTCGTGATTTGCAAGAAAACGTTTTTCGGTTTTTGATATAAAATAAGATTTTCCTGCCTCTCTCTCTAAACATTTTAATAGCCATAATTTCATAATTCAAATCGTTTGATTTATCATCATTCCGTAGGAAATCATATTAAACTACCCATATGACTCACTTTTAATAAGGGTTTCTGCTCTTGCATCTGCACACCATAATTCATGGTTTCTAACTTTGTCGTGTAAAACGTCAAAATCCAAAGCACCGAAATCCAATGGAAAATCTGTATAATTCGACATTTCTTATTACTATACACTATTTTATGTACTTGCTAATAATGAAAATATAAGGGCGTGTTCGTAAATTACGTAACGCAAAAATCGGCCATTTTTTCGACCCCCTCCCGCCTCTCGTCACGATGCGTAACACAACTTTGATACCCCCTCCCCTTCGTCATATTACGCAAATTTCGCTTTCCAAGTTATTTGGAGACTCAAAAAAAATAAAGCAGGGTACAATTGGATGTCCAATATTTTTAGTGAGATTTATATTGTTACCGTAAAATATCTTTAAAAATTAATTGCCGGCTAAATGTTTCCTACATTGTATCACGTTCATGGACATTATGCTCCATCCTTAACCACAACCACCCAAGGGTTATCTTAATTCTTAATGGGTATCAATGTCGATTATAGGAAACTCAGCAGCATCATCGTCGGCAAAGTCGTTCCTTTTCGGTTAATATTTGACAAACAAATTTAGTATTTAAGAAAAAAATTAGTTTTTTAATTTTAAAACAAATTTAATATTTGTTATGTAACAAAAATCTAATTCCCCTCCTCCCCCTCCCTGGTCACATTTCGCAACGCAACTCGAACCCCCTCCCCCTCTTGCGTTACGTAATTTACGAACATCCCCTAATGTTTTGAAAGGAGATTTGTGAAATGCAAATCTCCATTTTTCGTTACTGGAAGTATCTTCTCTGCTTTTTGCATAGATTCTCAGTAGTTTAAACCGTAGATGTGCTCCACATTCCCTGTTGGTACGATGCAATGACGTTGCAAATCCATCTGCAGCGAAATTAGAAGGGGCACAAATAACAATTCCACCTTGTTCACGAAGACAAAGAGAGAGAACAAGTGCGGATAGAGTTCGCGTTTTTCCTGTCCCTGGAGGTCCCGAAATAAAACTTACGATGTTTTTTGTTGCTCTTTCAACAGCTTGTCTCTACAATCAAATAAATACATGTTTTAAAAAGCAGACTTGTCAGATTCGATATAATTTCATACTATTTTATAAGTACAACAGTTTTTAAAATAATAACAATAATGTTAGTTTACCTGTTGAATATTCAAAGAGTTCAATATAAGATCAATCTTCGTTTTCAAAGAAATGCTATATTCTGTTCTGCAAAGAATAGCATTTCTTTCAAGCTTCCAGCACTTTTGAACAATTGTTTTAGGATTGAAAAGAAGATTTAATATTTTGATATCTCTATATCTTTGCTTTTTTAATTCTGTTAGTGCTGCTCTGGTACTATGGTACTCTAGTTTATCCAATTTGGGAGTAATTTTTAAAATTATATCTGAATTGGGAATATCCATGCCTTCAGTCATTTCAATTTGTACAAATGCGTGCATGTGGTTCGGGTCATTTTGAACAACAGATATTTTGCACAGCTTTGCTTTCAACTGAAACATTTTATCCAAATTTAAAATCATTGCAATACATTCCATGTTTATAATTTCTAATTATAATTATGGAAACAACGATCACCTTATTATTTGACCACCGCATTGTTAACTTTTTTACGCATTGAGGATTTCCAGTCATCCACACATCTCCTCTTTTTACAACTAGTACCCTCAAAGCATACAAGCACCTATTATCTCCAAGGGTTTCCAAATCTTTGGATAGTTGGATCCTACCAGTAGTGCTATTCGCGTCTTTAAATTCAGACGATGTAAAATACCACTCTTCTTCAATCAGAGGAATTATAATTTCTTCATATTCCTGAATGGTCCTGTACAGAATTTTAATAGGATGGTGCCCAATACACAATTAACTTTATCAATATACTGCTGCCCACTGACGACAAGCCTTGTAAAATACTCATCCCGCCAATGATAAGCTAACGTGTTTGGTCTGTATAGATTTAAAAAATTCAACAAATAAGCGTTAAAATTATATTTTTCAGTAACGATATTAAACACTATGATACAAATTGTGTTACCCTCCACTCTCTGCTGAATATAAGCAACTGCACTTCCCAGCTAATGAATTAAAATTCAAATTTACACCCACTATTTTATATTGCTGCTTACATTTCCAACATTTCACAGTTAAACTTTGTATGTAATCTTGATCCACAAATTTTTCATGCAATTCATTTATTGGAATGTAACCAATGTTCATTGAAAAATCTATTCAAAGTTTTTGTCTACACAATATTTTATACTGAAATCTTTTTTACATTTATCAAAATATCAAATTACCGTATATAGAAATCAATTGACCCTGTTTCCCTAAACCAAGGTTTTCATAGTATTCACACTTTATTCTTCCATCTCTTGTTGTAAAGTGTGGTACTGGCTGAACGAAAAAACGCTTCAGCACAGGATTCCTGTTAAAATACGCTAAAAAGCAAAAGTAAATGTTTTTAAAACTGTATCCAAAAATATACATGGTTTACATACTTAACCCTTGGAGTTGCTCCAACGCAGAATGAAAACGAATGGCAACTCGATCCTCATTGCTTAAGTATTTTATGTAGTCAACACCATCGTACTGATACAACATACTTCTATTAATATTGTCCTGGAGCAAATATATTTGAAATAACTTAATATTTGTATTCACAAAACATTTTCTCTTATTATTAATTACACTTTATTTTTCTAAACATAATTATTCTGCAATTTGCTTACCGTATTTAAAAAACACTGATCATTTTGTCCACTAAAAATTTCACGCTTTAAAGCATCTCTTAACGAACTAGGTATTATTCCAAATACCTTTTTATGGTATTCTCCAACCAACATTGCCATATTTATATTATACATCGGTGATGTAATCTCTTCCAAAGTTCCATCTTCTTTTCGAAAACGTCCAAAATCCTTATGAAAAAAACACGACTAGAATGTTTATAATTTTCATATAAATTCACATTTCGTATCACGATTTTACTTACTGCCTTTATATTTATTTTATTCGAAACGTTTCCCTTTTCAATTAATATCTTGCGAAACAATAATTTTAGTTTCTCATACGGATACGATATGCCTTTGATAACACCAGTTGTGGAACGCCCAGGATATGTCTCTACTAACAACGTATTCTCTTCATAAGGCCGCAGAAATACTGAAATTATTTATTTCAGTATCAACTGATGAATTTTGGATTTTAAAAATTTACAATGATTTTAGTTAAACTCAAATGTTTAAAAGATTATTACCTTGAGGACACTTTTCTATTAATTGTTCAATCAATTCAGGTCCTGTTATTCTTCTTGGAAGATTAGACAAATAAATCGTTTCGCAAGACATTTTGGAAAAATGTTCTTTACAAAATGAAAGTAATTTTGCTTAGTACAACTATTAGCAAAATGTTCAAATTAAAAAAAACAATTTTTGATTAATGATGACGAAAGGATTCGTAATTTTAAAAAAACGTACAATTGTGAATTCTTTGCGTATTTCTTAAGGCAAGCTTCTTACACAGATCAACTTCATAAGTAATTCCAAAAAAATATACAGTTTTGAGTTCCACCAAGAACTAACCTTTCCAAGATTTACACACATTATGACATTTTCAAAACATAACAGAACACTATCATGACATAACAAAATTTAATAATATATAACGTAATTATCACATCATTAAAATGTCATAATAATTACTGTTCTCACTCCATATCAAAAAATTTATGTTCGTTATTTACAATTACTATCATACTAACTAACAGAGAATATCTCTGTTAGTTAGTATTAGAATTTTAACTATTCATTACATGTAAATTTCTACTTCATGACTTTACAACATTGCATGCCTTTTAAAAGGTAGAAACACCATTATACTTTATTTTCAAAATACAAATGTAATACAAAGTTCACCATTAGGTTCAGTATAATTAAATCGCGTACGCCATGGTCTTTTTTAAAGAAAAATCAAACATGTATTTTTAAACAACGATAAGGCATTAAACATAGAAAAACTTTCGACAATAAACTACAAAAAACCAATACATCTAAACTATTAATAGATATCAAGAAACGTTTTACTTGCAAACTTTGATACAAAGGCATCATTACTTTTGTTAATGGTGTAATTATCTTTTATATTTAGTCTAAAGTTACTGGTACTTTTTTATTTTAAGACGGTCGCAATATTATCTTGAAATGTATTGTACTTGGTTAAAAACCAATTTAAACCTGGACTTGATCCCTTTGTCATATGGTAAGCTTACTTTAGTTACAATCTTTTTCCTCGTCAACACACTAGATTTTTATAATCTTTTGTGAATGGAAAAATAGTCAAATCCTATTTACAATTATGAGTCGGGAACGTTTTTTAAGTCTATTCATTGTAGATCAACAAAGTTCAATATTGATTTGGCTTAATTGAATAAACAGGAAATTTTATAAGTCGTAAAATCTTTTGCACAACTTTAATATATATAATGAGTGGGTGTTTTTTGAATAAAATAATAGATGATGTACAATCAATAAAAATTAAGTTATGATATATTTAATTTTTCACAGGGTGTATCATCATCATTACAGATCTCAGCCTTAATAACATGCAATATTTGGGTTTAACTACATACTTCAATTAAGTATAAGGCCCTCATTTATAACTCGAATCGTAACATATTACAAAAAGGCAAAAAAGCATTAAATTGTTGGAAGTCGTAAAAACTACCTGATAGACAAAAAGGGCGTTTGTCCAACACATGCCTTTTTGACAAAGAAAACACTACAAAAATGGAATAATGTGTGTAAAAAGCTTTAGTTCATTTGTTTATTTCTGTTAGATTGGTTCAATGTGTCCCGTAGGACCAAGTCAGACGAAAAAGTTTTAGAAAAATTTAAACAGGGCGGGAAAATAAAAAAACAGATTTTGTCAAAGTTATTTTTTCACGTTGTATTGATTTACTGTAATTTTAGTTACTTTTATTAGAGCATCTGCAAATGTTTCTTACGTCATATAATAAATTGATAACAGTTTGTTTTTATAGGTAAATACTTGTTGTTTTTAAACTACAATTGCTTCATTTTAAATGTATCTACGACCCTTGGCTCGTGGTTCGTAGTCCTCGTCGTCATCTGTAAAATCATCGTCTTCTTCTATGACGCAGTTATCCTCGTCGATCTCGTCTTCGTCGTCGTTGCCATCGCTTTTTTTTGTATGTAACAGGGTCGGTTGAGTCAATTTCAAAGGAAGGAGCAAGTTGCTTTTTAACGAAAATGGATCTTCGTTATATTCGGCTGGAGGGGGTACAAATGACGCATTTTTAGGAAACACTGCAGGTAAATCTGTTGAAAAGGAACATGGTGATGAAAAGGAGACCTGGTAGTTAAATCCCGAAGAATAGGGAGAGTAATCCGATGACGCAAGATCATCTGAATTTTGGGGAGCTACAGGAGACGCTGAAGGGGTATATTCGTAACTTCCGGCTTGTGATGAGTACTTGTTTGAAGAGATTATTGAGTTTTGAATTTTTTCCTTCGACTCTTGATCGTCTGCATCGACAAAATTAGAAATTTCATTCGACGCCTTGTATCCATATTGATGAGGATGGGCCATTTTGTTTTGTCGTGGATAAGGTAAAATTACTAATTTTTCTAGTAAAATTTTGAAGTTTTGTAGTTAAAATAATATAACAATTCTCGGAAAATGGGAAAAAATCTGTAACAAACAAATCAAAAATACAATACCAATCGGATGGTATTTATTTATGGATACTCTTAAGCCGAATGCGATAATGGTTTAAGGAATATCAGCATTTTATACCAATTATTTTATTTTGATAGCTATATATAACGGTTGTTATCAAATGTGTTGTTTGGGAAATTAGTCGCGCAAAGTATTTCTATCCCAATTAGTATAAGTAGGAAATTCGTTCTTCTTAATAGTGTAGCATAGTAATCGCTAATAGATTAACTTGTGATTAAGATTATTAGAAAATTAATATTCGTTTCAAACTCCTTGAACTTGAGTGTAATAAAAATAAAACAATAAAGATAATTAGGTTTTGACTAGTGATACGTAAATACTATTTAAAATCCAATTTTAAATACCGTAACTATAAAACATTTTCGGATAACAACAATGAAACACTGTGTAATACTATATTCCATGCTGAAATCCCTAACTTTATCAATGGAATGATGTATGTGTAAACAAATAAAAAGCCCTTTCCCAAAATTTTTCGGTTTTATAGGTTTGATGACCATTTCTGATAATATATTATCATTTTATCTAAATCTGTTGCAGATTTTTTCCGCCTCATTTTACAAATTAAAAGTATTACAACATTTCATAGTTCGTAGCATATCCCAGTAAAAAAAGAAATCCTTGTATTCCTGCTTATTCAATCAAATCACCCAATATCCGAAATGTTTTTTTAAAGAAATTGATAACAATAATAATAATGATGAAGTTAACAAACTACATTACAAGATTACAAAATTCAAACTGTAATGTTTTTTCGTGCTATAACGCCTTCAAAAAAACTGTTTTGAAAAAAAACTGGCAAACATTTTTATGCTCTTGAAGAAATTTTTTATAAGTAGTCATCGAAAAAATTCCTTAATATATCATTACCTAATTGCCAACAATTAAGTTTTATCGGCGAGTTATCCACTGGCAAATTATATAGACACTACTTACCTATTTCTACAAATCATTCGACTATTATCAAAATATTGCCACTTTATAAAGTTGTCCTTGCTGATGATCATTAATAGTACTTGTTATGAGTACAGAAGTTGTAATTACCTGATTGTTTTAAATGTATAACCTCTGAAGCGTTGTCATCCATCAACCAATTTTGAGATATATGCTTGATCATTAAAACCATTATATAAAATTCATGGAACAAATTGTTTAGTCAATTAATGATTTATTTTCTATATATCTATATGAAATCATTCGCAATTGAAAATTTCTTAGGAGTTAAAATGCAATTAATACTTGTTTCTTAGGAGTTAAAATGCAATTGATATTATTGGTCACTACATTTTAAAGACTTTAGAAAATGAACAACTTCCATTATTTATTATTTACATATTATCTGGAGTAAACTCTCGCAAGCATTACGTTGAGTTTTGCTAATAGTACGTTTTAAAATGTCAACTGCACTATTAGTAATTGATGAAAACTTTTAAAGACTTTGAAAGCGATGTGAAACGTTTTGGTTACCATGCATGCAATGACATTAGATTATTTGCTAAGAAGTTCATTATATACTCTCACTAATGACTAGGGACGTATCGTGCTCCGCTCTCCACTGCAGGGACACAAAAGGGCATGGACAACATAGGGCATATGTGGCGTATATTTTCCGTTGGGGATAAGACATGAAATTGGGCATGAGGACATCAAGGTATAAGTTGGCCCTTTTACTCATGACCGGCATATATTTTTTGATTTATCAAAAATTCCCCTGTATTCGTTAGGGGTTTATTTCTTAATACTCAAGTCCACATTTCTAAACCACATTTGTTTAATTCTTCAAAAAAAAAATTCAGATGACAAAATGAAAAAATTTGGACCCACAGATGACCAGACGATAAAATTCAACTTTCTTCAAAACCGTCTGACTATTATATTTTTCAGATAACATTTGTAACTAAATGACTAAAACATTATGAATACTTTTTAATCAAGTAAACTTTCACTTTTAACATAAGATCTGTAACTAAATCACTAAAACATTTATGAATAGTTTTAATTCACAAATTTAATTATTTTTTAAGTTAATCAGCAATCCGCAGTATAATTAAAGTAAACTTCTAAAAGTTTTACAGGCAATCTTCAAGTTAATTAGAGGTTAAAGATATTCATATGTTCTAAGTACATTATTGTATTTATTTTTTTATTTGAATCTACAATGTGTAGCCCACGGTACAAGTACATATGTGGTTGTTATTACACAAGGACTACTTTATAATTTTGAACGCCTTACAGTTATTTTTATATCTCTCATTTTAACTACGAATCCAACTTCATGTGCTTACTTACTAAGCCCAGTTATAAATATCCAAGAGGGATAATAATGTCATACGTAAAAGTATTTTAGTTTACTTATCCTTGTCTTAGATATTAAAAATTTACACTACTTTAGAGTAAATCTTTCATTTTTCATCATGTTTTCTTATCTTAAAATACAAAGTTATACAACGTAATAATGCACCTTAGAACAAGGGGCCGGTATTAATGCATTTACTTAAATCCAGGGCAATCTAGTCACGACGAAGGATCAAATAACGTACACATGTATACTTGTTAATATTAATCTGTCCAACGGGTGAAATGTCCCTAGTCTCCCTAGACATTGAATAAACGTTACCTTCAGTTCACAAGTAATTCATTAGCTCTCCCTAACCATTTCCTTGCCAGCCCACATTAACGACCCTTGCTACATTATTTAGATTCTATAAATCTTCCATTTTCATCAGAAACTTTACATTTCATGAACATAACGTCGTTTAAGGATGTCAGGTACCATGTACCTTGTCTAGGTCCGCCCAAAATCTTCCCATACCTCTGCATCTTAACTTAAAAAGTACAGTACTGTTGAATCAATTTGAGTCCATAAAGCACCATAAATTCAAGTATTCTTTTTCGGAATACTTTCCTAATCAATAGTTTTGTTAATTTTTAAAGTTTCATTGTTGAAAATCAAACGTGCATGAAAGCCTTATTCAATTACCTAAAATTTCGATTCCTCAGTCCAATTCTGAATGAAAAAAGCGTCTATATAAACGATTTGGGGGAATAAAGATGCAACAGTTGACCACGATTTATTTAATCAACACAATATACCAAAACGGTTTTTTCTACGAAACAGAAAGTGGTAATCTTTTCTTACGTTTTATTACAACTTCAGAGGTCTTTTGATGAGAATCAACGGTTTGTAGTCTCAAGTGAACATGTGTTTATGTGAAAATTTTGTAACTATTGGAAATTGTGCGTTCGCGTTTAATTATTCCTAGGGCTCAAAATATTTCATTCCAAAGCCAATATTTTTACTGTAGTATTCTTTTCTATTGAAAGAAGTTAAAAGTGGTCAAAACTGTCATGCGACATTTTGCTACTAAGAATGTTTACAACTTTATTTTTTATCAATGTTTACATAAGTAATGGTAGGAGTATAGGTAATATTGTTATTAATTCTAATATTTATAGACATGACCATAATCCTGACACTGATATCAATGAATAACATGAGCTTTGAGACACGCGTCATTTTGGAAACGATCAATACGTTCACAGAGTTTCTTCTCTCTCTGACAATGAATTGGGTGTTCTGAGATTTATGGTTGCAACCGGCATAAATATTCTTCCATTTCGATTAAAGTAAGGAAAAATCATAACGAGTAGAAGTCCTACTGTAAGTACCGTATTCCATATAAATATCCACGTATTTGAAGCTGATAGAGATAATTCAAGTTGTTCTGTCTTGTATGATGGAGTAAGATGAAATGGAAGCGCCTGAGTCACATTAATAATTGGTATTCTTTTGAGCCAGTTCAAATCAACAATGTTGGAAAAGTTAGTATAATAACTCGGAGAATCGTCGATGAGCAAACCCCTGTAAAATTAAATTACGTTGAAATAGAGTTTTATACCAATAAATACAAACTTAGAAATTTTATTAGTTAAATTATGCAATAAAAAACTTGATAGCTTACTTTAATTGCGTCATATGGGTAGGAATGACGTGGGTTATTACGCTTCCATCATTCGTATTATTTGATGGGCATGGGTACGGAGGATTAACGACGATGTTACCATTAACCATATTTTGATTTATAACTGCGTGACAGAAACTAATGACAAAAATTTAAGTAAATTTCTCATCAAGCATGATTAAAGAAGTTGTATGGAACTTACCACGGAATCTTTAGTAATAATGCTCCTACACCATTTGCAACATTATATTTTTTCATCATTCTTTCGTCATCACAGAAAAATTCAACTGTTTTCGCATTGGTAACAGCGATTTTTCCTAATGATAGTTCCTTTACTCTGACAACTTCAGAAGGAGTACATTGGAAAACACATTCCTAAATGAAACACATAATAATAGAAGATGGGATTAGTTTTTTATAATACATTGTTTAAACCCAATTTGCTTTTAACTTAGATATTATCAAAACTTACCTTGTTAATTTCGTCCGCGTTGCCTTCAAAAATAGACATTCCGCATGAAGAAAAAGGTGAATGGTACCTGTCCGCTATAGGAATATAACACATTCGTTTGTCCTTTGGGTGACAATATCTTTCGATATGGTCACTTACAGGAATAATAGAGGACCCTTTCTTGACAATGTACTTTGGCGGTGCGTGAACTTGACATTGGTATTCTTTAAACTGATAGAGTACAGGAATAATCTATCAAACGAAAAAAAATAATAACATTAAAGTTCAATGCATGATATTCAATATAATGTTATAGTAATCGTATTAGTTGTACTATATTTATTGTCAATTGGGCCTCGCCCATACCTCATACCGATACATTTAATTAATTTACCTCAAATATTTCAAATTCATGTTCAGTTTGTTTCATTGGGAGATGAACAGTAATTTGAACTCGGTTATCGGCAAACCAACAATCTGCTACCTCCAGTTTGTGTAAACTCGTAACATCCGTTGCTAAAACGTACCCATGTGTTTCTAGATTGTTTGACACATGTGTAATTTTTTCTTGTAGCTTGTTGTCCGATAGAAGGGACCGTGGTATCAGTTTATTCCTAAAATTACGTTTAAATGTAAATCTTATATTTTTAAACACAATATGTTAAACGATCATGTTTAACATATCATAAAAATTTTCTTGTGTATAAATCTCTAATAACACTACTCGTTGTACCTGCAATCAGATACAGCAGCATCTAAAACTGAAGAAGTAAACGAGATGTATTGTTGATACATTAACTCATTCACTGCTAAGCCTATAACATCCTCCACTCGTTTATTTCTTAAACTTTCTTCATGTAGATATTTCATGATTTCGGTCATATCGTCTTCAACAACTTTTTTTAACTGCACCGTGTATTCATGAGTTGTATTAAACAACGACAAAATAGACTTATGTTCCTGTTGAACGGCTGCAATGATTTGATTTTGACGGGTTTCTATAAAGTCTTCAGAGACTTGAAGGCGATTCACATCTCTTGTGGTCGCCATCTGTGTTTACAAAAATGTCAATTATAATATCAAAGCAATTAAACAAAACCAATAAATCATAAAATTGATTCTAAAACGTATTTATACCCCAAATAAAAATTTGTCAATTTCGCCCACTATGTTGATCAATCCTCGTTTTGACTTCGATGATACGTTCTCAACTCCCACTTTTAAATAAGGATGCGATTGCAGTAACTGGTCAACAACGACTTTAGAGGTGGAATGTGCACTATGAAAAATCTGACACAACATTGACCGAAGTGAAGAGATATCAGGTATGCAGATTTTCAGCGGATCCTTCGAAACTGGTTTCAAGGCCGGTAGATGTATCACAAAACTCAATGGTACACTACTTTCATATATCATGACGTTGTGAATGGGATTTAAATATACTCCTTTGTTGATAGTGCTCATTGGAGTTGCGTCAGTGCCTAACAGTTAACAGTTTACATTTTACACTTAAAATATAAATCTTAAATAAAACTATGATAAACCTTTCTTTTGACTTCTTCAAAAATAAAACTTTTATTTCCTAATTGGTCACGAAAAATAAATATTTGCTTTAAATTTCATGTAACCTTGCAATTTGTAACTCTCATGCCAAATTTCATCTTTTTACGTTGACTCTGAAAAACCGGTGGGGGTCACCCTGTAGGGTCATTCAAACGACAAAAAAATGAAATTTGCCTTCAGGTTTCATGTAATTTTTCTATACGTAAACTCCATGCAAAATTTCAGCTTCCTAAACTGAATTTCAAAAAACCAGTGGGGGTCACCCTGGGGGATTATTCAAATGACTAAATACTGAGTTTGGCTACAAATTTCATATATACTCGCTTTTTGTAACCTTTATGGCAAATTTCAGCTTTGTATGCTGATTTTCAAAAAACCAGAGGGGGTCACGCTGTGGGGTCATTCAAATAACTAAATACTGAGTTTGGCTACAAATTTCATATATAGTCGCTATTTGTAACCTTTAGGGTAAATTTCAGCTTTCTATGATGATTTTTAAAAAATAGCTTAAATTTGCATGACCGGTGGCGGTTTTTAGCCCACCACGGGTCAACTACTTGACCGACATTGTCCATCTTCGAACTCGGTTCCTGATTTGGCCTAATACAGGTGCGGTCAAAATTTCATGCAAATCGGTAGAACCGTTCTTGAGTTATCGTCAGACGGACAGACGGACAGACAGACAGACGGACAGACATACCGGGTACATAAGCCCTAGGTTCGGGCTAAAAATACATAGCATTTAAAGGATTTTAATGTTTTGGAATTCGAAAGATCTTCTCATTTCCCTATCTGCGTTTCAATTAATTTACTGACACCCTATGTAAATGCCACAGAGATTCCTACGGTTACATGCAAAATCCTCAAAATTAAAAAAATTTCAACACAATCTTGACAATATTTTAAGCTTTAATATCAAAGAAACCATTATAAGCATTTTTCACCGATCTGGGGAATATACATAGGCTAGTTTTTTTTCAAAATAATTTTATTAGAAAAATGTTTAATCCACCTTAAAAACCCCAACATGGTTTCTAAGACTGGAAGTTTCATCTGTTTATGTACCTATTTCTGTTAAAAACCTTCTTAAATATTGGAAAAGCCTATTTTCTAAACCAAAATCTACTTTAATAAAACAATGCTATAAAGCCATTAAATCACGGGTAAATGAGACTAATTTGGAAAATAACTACCACTGCAATTCATCTCCTATACTGGAAAACTTTAAAAATAGCAGCAATTTACTCATAGATGAATTATTGACATCGTTATCAAATAATATGGTTCTACAAAGTGAGTATGTTTACATTGCTTAGAACGCAATATCCCAATCTCCGTCCAGTAATAAAGACGCAGCCTTTTCAAATAGAAAATCGCGTTCATATAACCTGTCTTCCTAGTTTCAATATGTAAATATTCCATGAAAACAAATAAATATCCTACTACTACAGTATGAAAATCTATTTCTACCCATTACTACTTCGACAGTGAGGCTGTTACTCTCTTTCTCTATTGGCTTCAATTTTAGACACACGACCTCACTTTGTAGTTTTAGTAGTAGGATTTATTTCTTTTGAAGAATCTATCGAAATTAACTTATGTATTATTCAGATACTGAATGAATGAATGAAAAATGATATTTGTAAAATCCAGTGTACTACTGTGATGTGTACCTATCTATAAGTTTATAAACATACATTGTAAACTTGAAAATTATCTAAATATGTATTTACAGTGGAACTGAATACGTGTAATAACACAACTTAAGGGTAACATGTGACAAATGATCTATGAATTTGAAACAGTAAATCTGACTGCACTCAAAAATTTTTATGATGACTTATGTGAATGCTTTGATTTCAGTGGTACAGAAAATTTGTTTTATCTTATGTTTAAATGTCCACGCCATCAATTACTACATTAAAAATTTATCGATTACAATATCATGCCTACTGATTAAAGTGAATACCTCAAATTTCTGACAGAATTAAATGAAAACAAGGTAAAAGTCCCTGTCTCTACACAAAATTTGTAGTAAAATCTGCGAAATTAGTACTACAAACAATAGATGAAAAGAATACAAAAATCTTAGGTATTAATATATAGGTTATAGTCAAAGCGTTTAAAAACTGCCAAGTTATGCCAATTTCGTAGAGGTTAGGTGAAGTAATGTATGTCAACGTACCAGAGTCTACGAATCGAGGAAGATACGCTATGTAGTCAGCGTCTCTCGACCGATGGAAACTAATTGAACTTTAAGATGTTTTTTAATCTTTTACATTTTTTCTAACTTTTGTTAAGGTTCTTCATTTATTTGACTACAATCATTTCAAACTCGATTTTTGTGGATAATTGACATTATTTTAGTGTCGCTCAAGTTGTTTATTAAAAAATTATTAAAATTTAATAAATACAATTATTATTTTTTAATAAAATACCTTAATGACTTTTCAGAAATGATTTCCAATCATAAAGCCTTTAAATATTTTCAAGTCATGATATGATTAATTATCTTATTTTATAAGCTACAAGTACTCTAAACATTGAATTAAAGTTTCATTTTGTTCGTACTTGTACCATATTTAAAGTGTAAATTTACGGATTTTCTATGCAATGTGGTGGATAAATTAAACTGAAACGGAAATAATTAAATGTAACTAATTTTTTTTTCCATGTTTCCATAGCCGAAAAGGAAGTTTTCGGCGAGAAAATAAAAATTTCACCTCATTTGAGATGTTACCCCATTTCTACACAAATCCCCCAACCTTACAAAGATCGGCTCGCTCAAAAATAAAAATAAATAATTCTTTATTAATTGTTTCTAAGGAGAGGTTTAGGACATTGAATAATCTAACGTACTTACAAACTTTAAAAACCTAAACTGAACATGAATTATTTTGTTAGGCAAAACCAAAAACATTTCAATATTTAACGTCCCGAATACATGAAAAATGCAAAAGATTTGAAAAAAATTCTAAACTTGAATTTGTTTCCATGGGTCAAAGGACGCTGAGGCACATGAATCTTCTTCCTCGTCCCGTACACCCCGGTACGCTGGTACATCACTTTACCTAACCTGTACGCGAACGGCGTAACTATGGATTATTAAAATGCCCTGCTTATAGTTGTCCTAAGTTATGAAGTAATTTATAATTTACATCTAGCTAAGAAAACATTACTTATGCTTTTGGGTGATCCAGATTAAATAAATAGAAATGAAATAAATAAATACATACCATGATTTCTATACGTATTTTCCTTGACCTCTTTAGCAAAAATCCATTTTCCCAATGTTAAAAATAAGAAACAAAAAAAAACAGCGAAACAAAGATCGGTCGATGCCATCTTATACCCTTTGAATAAGAAAACTTGGTTGACCTTGGTTACGATGCGTAAAATTCAGAGTAACTTGTAAAAATGTTTCAAAATAGGTTTCGTTGATCCTGCTTGCAATGAATAAACCTCACAGTAACTTGTAAAAATTTTTGGAAATGCGATTGGTTGATCTTCCTTTTGATGCTTAAAACTTCACACTAATTTTTAACAATTTTTGGAAATTCGTTTGGTTGATCTTGCTTACGATGCTAAAAGTTCGTAAAAGTTTTTGGAAATGCGTTTAGTTGATCTTGCTTCCGATGCTAAAAATTTCACACTAACTTGTAAAAAGGTTTGGAAAAGCGTTTTTATGGCTTGTTAATTTCATTAATCACTTTTAAATTTCCCAAGTCGACAATGAAAACTAATTGTTACCAATTAAGTAATAAGTCATTACTGCAATCATTTGATTAATATTTATACAAAAAAACGCATTATTAACTAATACGTAATTAGAATTATTTGAATCATCCTGTAATGTTGGGAACATTACATATCTCATAATCAGTACATAATCAAAGACTCTTCAGAAAATAATAATAACTAACAGTATTAGAACATAGGTCACTGCTGGAAATCTCATTTTTAGTACCTAAATAATCAGTTATTACTCAAAATCTATAATAAAGTTATTATCAAGTAATGTAATGTATTATCAAGTATGCATGATAATGAAAACGATTCCTCGCCCATTGAAACCCTTTAAAATTCTCCATCAATTACTTCAAGTGCAGTTGTCATTCTAAAAATACACGTTAATTGAGACAACTAAACAAAGATACTATTAACAGAATTGAATCTAACGTTTCCGAGTTCACTTGAGGTAATTAAATAATAAATAAAAGTCGTTCATTTCACTTAATGTATAAAACATAAAGACTAATTATAATCAATATACCAGTATTAATTGCATTTTATCTATTAGGAAATTTTGAAATTGTCAAGCTTTCATGTGGATCTAGAGAAAATAAATAATTAATTCATTAAGCAATTTGTTCCATAAGTTTTATATCGTCTTTTAATCGTTAACGATACATTTCAAAATCCGTAAATGGTTCCAATATAACACTCCACAAGTTATGGAAAAATGATAACGGCCACATGTTACCTTCTTAACAAATACACTAAACTAGGTATTTTCATGCATCTTTCTCAATGTAACAGTTGCCATAGTTCACTCCAGATAATAAATAAATAATAAATAGTAATAAAAGTCACTCATTTTCCAAAGTGTATAAAACGTAATTACCCAAAATAATAAGTAAACCAGTATTAATTCCATTTTAACTACTGGGAAATTTTCAAAAGGTCATTATCTTATCTAAATTTAGAGAAAATAAATCATTAATTGTTTAAGCAATTTGTTCCATCAATTTTACATCATACTTGTAATCAGTGTTTGTAATTTGACCGGCCAAAAGGCTTTTGCCCTTGCCAGTGGGAAAATGGCAAAATGGCCGGGAGATTGGGAAAATGGCTAAATTAAATAGGGGCGAAGTGACACGTATATAATATAGTGTTATCCATGGCGGCTTTGATGAAATATAATGTTTCCAAAGGAGAATTAAATAAAAAATCGAGTCTTATTTATTACAATCATCCATTAGTCATCCTAAGTTGTGGTAACATCAATTATACTCAGTTTTTTATCAAGAGGAGTAAAAATTGAAGGGTAATAGCATGTGGATTGCTCAAGAAATGCACCAGCGTCATTCACACTTCATTTTTGCACCAGCGTTACTGAAACTATACACTAATGAAGTTTTCAAAGTCAAAGTCTAATTAAGAAACCCAATTACATGCTTTACGTTAGGTTAGTCACAAGGGAAAAGTTCCGTCATACCATACAGCCTGACAACACTTGAGAAAAGTTAGTTTTTTTCACCTGTTATAAATTTGCAAGGTAAATCAAGAAGTCTTGTTCAACAATAATAACTATTACACAATTTACAAAATAAAATAATCTTATTTCATAAATGAAACACAATTTATCAAAATCCTGTGTTTCTTGAATACAGAAAAAAGCTGTGGAAAGGGCAACGAGAAACATGATAAGTTTTGTTTCAGGACCTCCAGGAACAGGAAAAACCCAAACTCTTTGTGCCCTCGGTTTATCCCTTGCGCTTCGAGAAAATGGTGGTATTGTTGTTTGCGCACCTTCAAACTTTGCAGCTAACGGATTTGCAGCATCCTTGCATCGCATTAATCAAAATTCTGGAGCTCATCTTCCACTGAAATTATTACGAATTTAAACAAAAAGCAAAGAAGACGTTTCCAGTAAGTTAAATGTACAAGTAGTATCATTAGTTATTCTTAACCAAAGTAATAATTTTAAGACTAAATATTTCAAGAAAGATATTCAAATAGTAACTTATGTAATTATGTAGATTTTCCTATGAATTTTGATCCTTTGGATTTTGATGTTCTCCACAATGAAATCACAAAACACGAAATTTGGAAATCAGACCAAAAAATCAATACCATTATTGAACGTAACGTTGATATATTTTTACATTTTTCAATTGTTAATTGTCTATTAACCATCAATAAATTAGGATAAATTGGCTAATGCTTTTGTTCATTATATGTAGGAATAGTCAAAGAAGAATCGTATATGCTAACAAAGGAAGAGCAAACATCCCTACACAATCACAAAAAACGAGCTGAAAAGTTGGTTATGCCCAAATACACTGTTTTCGTATCAACTATAGCAGCTCTTGCAGATAAAAGATTGCACTCTTGGATTAACGAAGATAAACTATTAAGGACAATTATCATTGATAAAGCTGGACAAGTGACCCAGCCAGCTTTATTGACTTTGTTTGACTCTCAAATGACGCGAATGGTATTTGCAGGAGATGAAATGCAATTACCACCGACAGTTTCATCTTACGGAGCTGATATTTGTGGCTTCAGTAAATCTATTTTGGAGATTTGTTCTTCTCAAATTCCCAGGTACTTCATTCGTATTAAAAATATAATTGTTTTCACTTTCCATAACTGTCTGTTATTGTCTACCTACACATTTTTTAGAAGAAGATATCCATGTACAAGGAAATGATCAAATATGGACGTTGCTGAAAATACAACATAGAATGCATCCTGAAATTTGCAATATTGTTTCCAAACTCTCCTACAGCTATTTGTTAGAGAATTCGCAATATGTTATTAATCGACCTCTTGAGAATAGTTTGAATTTTCAGTCACATTTATTTGAAGGAAAACGTGTTGTTCAATTAAACCATTCGCGTTTGGAAACTCTGGCAAGTACTAATATTTCTATCTTCAATTGTATAGAAAATAGATAATAATAATATATTATGGTTTTGATTTGCAGGATTCTTTTTCCTACCGAAATGATGGAGAATGTAGACTAATTAACATGATGATTCGACAAATAATTAATGAAGGAATTGGTGCACAAAATAATACCGTTCTAACCTTTTACGACGCCCAGAAAAAAGCCCTCAAGAGAATTGTCAATAACAATGTAAGTTTATATTTTACCAGTATCAATAAATCATAACAATTCTTTTAATTTTTTTTTTACAGAACGTAACCATTGAAAATGTTGATGGATTCCAAGGAAGAGAAAATACAATTGTCATCATAAGCTTAGTCCGTAATAATCCAACAAGTAAGGTAGGGTTTATTGCCAATCAAAATCGACTCAACGTAGCCATTTCCAGAGCCATGAAATTTTTGATTGTTGTTGGTTGTAAATCTTTTTATGAATCTCTTAAAATTCAGCAATGGAAACATTTTATGCAACTTTTAAGGGAGAACGCAATCACAATTGACAATATTCCCCCTTAATACTCAAAATAAAACAAGTATTAGCATGTAATCAATTTTATCAAATAGTTCTCTTTTTTTATAAAGTCTACTACGTATTTACGAGTCATATTAAAGCATCAAACACTATTCGCAAAACAGGAACGATCGATTCTTTCCCAAAGTTACTTACACGTTTGTTGTACATACTGATCCGTAACTGAATTCAGTTAAAAAAAAACCTCATTTAAATAAATTACTAAAGATTATTAATCCTTATTAATTTTGTTAACCTTTATTACAAACACTATACATCAGTTAAGTAAATTAAACAAATTTTCGATGGTCTCTATTCTACATCTGTAACTAATATCTTTCCGACTTTACAACAATACATTTAAATAGCTTAGACGATAACACGTAATTATTAACCAAGATAGTCATACATAATCATATAAAAATGAGTTGTTAATAACACCCTGACCGAAGGCCGCTTTTTCTTGCTCGACTCTGTGCTTATGTTTAATCTGGCTAATATGATTAAAAATTACTTGGAACTATTGCACCAGTTGACTTAACAATCGATCTTTTAAACAAACTTTCCTTCTCCAGCGACGACAAAATTTCAAAGACGAAAAGCATATCGACATTGACAAAAATGTCATATGCAATTGCTTTCGCAAAGCCTCAATCGTTTCATATCCACAAGATACAGAAGGAGAGTTAGGAATACAACGCCTAACCTTAAATCAACCAAACAATAGGTCAAATTTAGAGGAAAAGAATGTACCTCTTCTGCCAATTTAGTAATTTCTGATGAACAGGACGATTTAATTCGTGACGATTTAATTCGTGACGAATTTAACAGATGAGAAGATGATATTTTGGGTCATGATTAGTGATAAAGTAAAATGATAAGGAAATTTAAGGCTTGTAATTTTTTGTATGAAATAAAAATTTAAAAATTTAAAATAAATAACACAGGAATACTGCCAGGAGTGGCGAGTTCTCTTGTGACTATTCGCCCTTTAACGGACTTTAATTGCCTTATGACCTTTTGCAATGAGAATATTTTTCATACAATGAATCCCTACACATTATTTATCATAGATATGCATCTGACTTTAAATAAGGAAATCCTTCCTCCTTATGATGTTATGAGTCAATTGTACATATCTTACTTTTTCTGATGAGAGTTCCTCCGTTGGATTGTCCTTTGGGTGATGATCTAGGGTATGGATCCACTTAACACTCTTGGACTTCAAGCATAGGAGATGCGGAATAAAAGAGCAGTTTTTTATGTTTTAAGAAACGATGATATGAGAATCAAAAAAGCAATACACAATAAATAATGAAGCTTTTATGACTATAGTACTGGACTATTAAAAACATTTTACCCGATTACTCGGGTCAATCTATAGTCTGCTTTTTTTAGCTAAGCACTCTTTTGGTTATTTGTCTCTCCTAGAAAGGCTTCGCAATATCATAAAAACTTTCGATTTTTAACCCTTTAAAATGGGAAGACGTGAATTTAGGTTCAAAGCTATTAAAAAGATTTCAAAGCCAAATTTAATTTTTTTTTGGGATTAAAATGACCGCAGACAGGGTGACGCCCACTGGTTTTAAAATTCTGGAAGGCTGAAATTTGACATTAGGTTTACAAAATGAACGGTACATGAAATTTGAAGCCAAATTTCGGAATAATACCTGGTCCGGGCTAAATTAAATTACACAGGAAAGTTTTTAGTTTTACATAATAAATGCATTTCAATATTGGTTTTTATAAAATGCTCTTTGATTTTTCTTTGAAAGTATAAGTCCCCCCGGAATAGAGCCCGACCCTTTTTGGAGGGTTGAAAAAATAACATGGGGTTCTAAATCGCGTTTTACCTCGAGTTCAATCATTTATTGTCAAGTGATAAAAGCTTTTAACATCCCACGAAAATAAATGGGGATAAAATATGCAATCAATATTCAACGAAAATACATTTCAATTATAATGAAAAAGTAATAGCTGAACAGTAAAAATATTTTAATTACAATGGAGAAAATTGTTCATAATACTAGGAATTAAGACATAATAGGTAGATAAGATATTATTAACAAATTTACTATAAATAATTGGGTGTAGTTTTACCAGTGGGTACAGAGTCTGTCTAAGCGCTTGGAAGAGATTAGGGTTCAAAACCCGACTAAACTTATTTCGGGGGGAATGTGTCAAACATTACTGATTAGACTGAATTAGCTTATCTGTTACAAAGTGTTCGCTACTGTAGTTTAGTTTTTTTTAACGTTATGTGTAGAAGAGCGTTCAGTTTCCGATGGGACAATTTTTCAAATTTTATATACCATTGATATATTTAAACCTAAGGTCAAATTTCATTCTTCATTAATATTTAAAAACCAGTGGGGGTCACCCTGTGTGGGGCCATTTTAATCGCAAAAAAATAAAATTTGGCTTTGAAAACTTTTTAAAACCTTTGGACCAAAATTCACCTCTTCGTTTTTTAAAGTGTTAGCAATCGAAAGTTGTTATGATATTTCGAATCGTTTCTAAGAGAGACAAATAACCAAAACATTGCCTAGCTTAAAAAACAGACTATAGATGGTCATTATATACAAGGGTACAACGGAAACTGGATCATATTATTTTTGTCCCTTTATGTGAATTTATGAAAATGTCATTCATAGCCTTTACAATCCATTACTTACTGGTGCTATCTTAATGATTAGTCGTCCTTTTTACTCTTTCATTATGAGTAAAGGAAAACTTTACTAAAACGTTTTGAGCTTTTCGTACCAACTTATACTAACTATCATAAACATCAAGGAAGCACGCAGTATTTGGTATTTGTACCAGTGTTTAAAGCTATAGTAATAATAACTTTTATCCTACCCCCCATTGGTTATTCTAGGTATACCTTTGGCAATTCACTGCCTACTGGTAAAATGTTGGGGGTTGGACATGCTGTTAAGTCTTTCGTTATGAGTAAAGCTTTGGTAGAAGGTTTTGACCTTTTCAGAGTGTTTAAAATTATATCATTAATAATACCTTTTATCCTATCCTCCATTTGTTATTACAGGTAATAACAAATGGGTTCATATTCCTATATCGAACGTAACTAAATGGCTTTTGTATTTCTTAAGGCTCTCTTTTCATATTATTATATGAAATATTATTATTCATAGTATTATTATTATTTTGGGGTTGTTATTCAATGCATTATTGAAAAGCAAACCGTAATTTCTCATTTCTAATGGCATTTTAATGTGACTGAGACTACATAAACTTCTGATGATTACTTCATGTCTAGTACGTTGTTGAACCCTAGAGTCTTCTCTCGACTCGCTTACTTCTTTCTTTAATTTCTTTCTAAATTAGGACCTTTAGAATTCCGTAATTTCTTTCATTGGTGGACTTAATTACAGTCATGATCGTCACGGTTCTTTGTATTTTCTTCCAATATTTATCGGCCTTTCTGCGGCAAAAACCGAAATCAACATCTATGGTAATTCGAAATGTTGAACCATCACAAACTCTACAACAGAAACCAAATCTTTTCTCTAATCCACGAGGCGACGAGTCGGAGTATTTCGTCGATTGGAAACGTATGTCACTAGATCATCAAAGGTATTTGAGTCTGTTAGCGAGTCGATCAAGAAAAACTGATGAATCTAGTGAGGAACAGCGAATCTGAGTAAGTCCGTTGTAACAACTTTTCTAATTCTAATTGAAAATTAATTTTTAATTGAACTATTATGTTTTTGATACAGAGAGGTTGACGGACGGACGAGATTCTTTCTGAATAACTAATTTTTGCTCCTCAATTGAACACCGCTTCCATTGATAACCGGAAAAAGTTCAAAAATTGTGGAACCACTAGTGAAGAAAACCACTAGAAAAAAACGACCAAAAATTTGTTAGCTTAACCTTAGTGGATGTTTCAATTACTGGCATTGGAAGCATTATTTTTATCAAACTTTCTACAAATTTAAGAATAAAATGTTTACATTTAGTTGTCCGCATTCTTGCTGTCTATCATCAGTTTGTCTACATTTCTGCTGTCCAATATTGATTTTGTCAATATTTTTGAGTTGTCTAGATTTATTTTTCATGGTATTTGTGCCCAAATTTCCTAGTCCGGTATTTATCCGTATCCCGGCGACTAGTAGTACTACTGGTGTAACACACAGATCTCAGCAGGCATAAAGAATGAAACAGGTTGAGTTAGAGTTAAATATAATTTCAACTGACTCAGCGTTATATTTCTACTAAAATACTGATCGAGAGTGAAATATTCTGTAGTAAGTAGTTTAATTTCTATTCCTTTTATATGTGTCTCCAATATTCAATACTAGTTCGATTGCATGTAGGATGTACTAAACCAAGTAGTAATATTATTTCTACTAGTAGCAAGAGTCCTTTATTCAATATGGAATAATAAAGTAATAGATTAATGTGAGTAAGAGTGCACTTGAAGCACAGTGAATTACTCGTCAAATAAGTTAGTATAAAGACAAAGTTCAGATTGTATGTTCTAGTACTGTATATAATGGAATATTTAACACAGAGTAGTAATCTACGATTACTAGTCTGTGAACATTTGAGTCTAAGTTCATAACCACCATGAGTGCTACTATCAAAGCCGGATGAGTAGCATAGAGAAAAGTAAAAAAGCTGACTTGGGAAGTGCAACTTAAGATGGAAATTTGGAGAGTGGTCCGTCGTAAGTATTAGAGTACATTACGCGAGGTTGTTAGTGTCATGTTCGAATTAACATTTAAACAAACTAAAGACAAGCTTCAAATAGTAAAATTTAAATTAGTAAACCTGACGTTGAAAAAAATACATACATATAAGATTAAACATTGAATGAACACTTAAATTACATTATGTATGTCCAACTTTGATTTTCTAGACAACAGTTTATTAGGTAAGCAGAAGACCCGCCTTGGCAACGGTCCGGTGTCGAGGAAAGGGCTAATACTTTAAAATGTTAAACAAAGAACCTTGGCTTTAATACATAATGGATGATATAATGTCCTCTTGGAAAGTGACAAGTTTAAAAAAAGTCTTACTGTATAAAAATTACGTAAAAATATCCAAACAAGGAATAATAAATGCAAACAAATCATCCACAACATGGACAGGAAGTGTTTTTAACTCATGAAGAAAGGTTTCACACTCTTTAAAATGGTCATAAACATTCATTTTCAAATTCGTTCATACATAAAGTACGTTCCACTCTAGTCACCACTTTTAAACTTTTGTTACTACCAATTATTAGCTAGAAATTTTTTAATTTTGAAACCTTTATTTAATTCCTTTTTCACTTTTGCCTTTAATTTTTCAGCAGAACAATACACAAACATACAGAGAGAGAGATTATAATGTTAGAAATAAACTATGATCATGCAGTTCAATATAAGATCTAGAATTCAAGAGGCAAGACCGGCTCAATTTTATTTTTTTTCAAAAGTTCAAAATTCGCTCAAAAATTATTTGAATGATTTAGGAAATTCGCGCTAAATTCAAAATATGGCCAACGATCAGATTTTAAATGGGAAAATTGGAAGTGGCATTTTACCACTGGGAAAGTGGTAAAATACCACCTTCCCACCTGGCACACTGGTCTGTGGGACCCCAATTCTGCTATTAAATACGTTTTTGTTCAACATACATAATATATACATCATTCGAAGCGGCTTGAAAAGCTGAATCGAATGATAGGTCACATGAC
>JAQGBU010000343.1:0-34388 GCA_034698605.1 Isotoma decorata
AGGTGGGGGATCTAAGGTGCGGGATCTAAGGTGGGGGATCTAAGGTGCGGGATCTAAGGTGGGGGATCTAAGGTGCGGGATCTAAGGTGGGGGATCTAATGTCCTAGAATCGATAAGGATAAATACGGTACATTACCTCTGAATAAACATGAAATAAAACGGTAAAATACTTTCTTCGCTTTGAATTTAATTGATACGTACCCTTTGAACTATTCTGCCACCCTAAATTAACCCCAATGCTTTTATGGAGTTTTGGAACATTACCTCCCCAATGAAATGGAGTCCCTACACTTTCTAAACCACAAATGACACATGCCCTCATCAGCCATTTTTCATCTTACCCCCCTGACCTACTGAAATAAATAAAAACCAACTAGTACTGAACTCAACTTTGGACTGACTTTTCCTTAAAGGTAGGTTACCAATGTACAAGGTTAAGGGGACTTAAAGGACGTATGTAAAATCAATAAGGGAACAAATAAGTGTCCAAGGGACAAAAGGTGGGCAACACCTTTCGTCTCATAGGAACTAGCAGCATCATTTATAAAGACTACAATACATTCCTAATTTGACATCCAGCAATTATCATTACTTACTCATTATATTTATACATTATTGAGAATTATGATTAGAAGCTTGGGAAAATCCAATTAACTTGTGTTTTTTATTCACAATAATTTAATCGTTGTTCCACATGATGATGAAGAAGTAGTAGAATAAAGATAAAAATACGTAGGATAATATTTCTATGCCAAAAATTGCTGTCTCATGAAGTTGGAGGGATCTCTAACTTTTTCATACACAAGTAAAAGTGTTGATTCTTTCAATTAAATAAGCTAAAAAATATGTGAGCAAATTAAATTAATTGTTTGTGATTTGTGAGTGACATAGACGGCTTACTCATAAATGTGCCTATGCCACACTGTCATTTATCTATTCTTATAAAGATTACTTCTCTTAAAAGTAAAATAAATCCAGGGCCTTTTTTTTGCTCAAAAGTTTAATTAAAAATATTAAATCACTCACTAACTAATATATAAAGTAAAGTAGTTAAGTTGAAATTAGTTTCTAATAGTTTTTACGTATTTATTTATAGTAGTGATTTGGAATTACTAAGAAAATAAGAAGGAAGTAGGATTTAACACGTACATATGATATTCTTTTAAAGCTTTATGTGCTCCAAGGTTTAACAATTGAGGAGTCCTTTTGGATTATAATTGGGCAAAGGTTAGTTGTTTTTTGTTTTAATATGCGTTACCAACTATGGTCATCTTAATATGTAAAAGAAAATATAGTTTCTTATTTTTTTCTAATTTAATTATTACATATTATTGCGTACATTCATTCTACTTTGCTTATGTACAAGAAGGAAGAATGAAAAGCCTCCCTGGTATTGCTTATCAGGATTAAATACAATTTAACGGTTTTAAATTGCTCATCCTTAATTCGTTGTTCAGCTGTTAGCTAGCATTGGGATTTAATTATGAATTCGTTTTTTGTTTTTGGTTTTAGTTGTCATTTCAGTTAGTTAATGTTATAAGTACATATTGCACTTATAACTTGGAACTTGAAATGTCAAATGTATTGCATTTGACTGTTATTAGATATTACAAAAATTATGACATGTTTGTAAATTAATTCTATTGTCTGAAGTCAGGTTCGTGGTATGGAGGAAGTTACCTCTAATATTAAATATGTAATATTATATCCTGTTTAGGCTGGTGGGTTTAAATAGTGTTTAAATTAGCACAGTATTACATTACTTGAGACATGGATTCAATGCATTTCTACATGTTTTTTTAATTCCATAACATTATAAATATTACACGTAAATGAATTTTTAATTAGTAATTAAATCGGAATTAGAGTTCATTGGCTTAGACGTTTATGGTCTTTGTTACACTATAGTTTAAACTTTTAAGTCATCAAGGCTTCAAGGCATTATATATTTTTACTGTACTATTGTTCAACTGTTCCATAAACTACTGCATGGTTTAAAAATGAAACCGTTGATCGTAAGCAATTTAATTGTTTTTTTTTGCATTTCATATTTTTTTGCGTTAGAATGGTAAGCATAATATTCCTTAATTAATTGGCCTTTCAGTGAGGACAGTAACTCATATTATGTGCAATGAGTTCAGTCAGGGTTCATAAAAAAGTTTAGATAAGAATTAATGAAGTATTCCTCTATTCATTTGCTCTCACCCTGGGCTTAAATAAGAATTTGTTTCGTGATTGCATTTAATCAATCACCACATGCATAAAGTAGATCTTAATAACTTCATGGTTCTTGTTATTTATGAGGTGTAATAGTATAATAAGTAATTCTTCGTTTCTTCAAAATTTTTATTTAGTAGTAAAAATGCATTTTAAATTTTATACGATTAATCAGTCAACCATAAACAATGCAATTTAAAAGTTTTGTTAGGAAATTTTGAAGTAATGTAAATTTTATATTATGGATGATTTCCGTCCATAAAAACGAAATTATAGCATCTCTTAGGTACAGACATTTAAAGTTAAAAGGACTGAACCAATCAAACCAAAACCATTAGGCCAAGGTTGTTGAGTTGAATTATAAAAATTGTTTTAATTTGAAATGTCGAGACGAGTCAGAAGTAACTATAAAAGTTAAGGGCATGTACTTCAAGTCTGTAATGGAATAATGGAAGGCTGATTTCCTAACACTCGATACTTAAGACTAATATTTTTTATTACTGCATCATTATATTAATAATTTGAAGTTCCTATTTAATTTAAGTAGAAATTTTTTATTTATTATTAAAGTTTTATTCAGTGCTGAATTATAGTTTGTTTTTTGTGCATGCTTTCATGATTGAGTTGGTATTGCTTATTATGTAATTATGCAATACGTATTTAATTTAAAATCACTTCAATTTGAGGTCTAGTAGTCAGTCAGTGCATCGCATCCGTCGTCTTCTTCTCTTCTTTCAACTTATTTTTATCTCATCAAGAAGCTGTGTTAAAAAATGAAATATGAGATAAAGAAATACAAATTTTTATGGATCGTTTAATTCTGGAAGGTGGCTAAGAGTTCAACATTCATCTAATGTTAAAGTTCCGTCATGATTCTGTGGGAATGGATTTGTGCAAGTACATAAAATGTTAAAAGCATGTCATCATCATATCGGTAAAGTATGAGTTAAGGATCATCGCTGAAAGCAAAGACTTATGAATAATTACGACCAAAATCTAGCTTTTAGATCTACTTATACAAGTATAGAACTAAGTACAGATAGAACTTATTGAATTCGGCTGTACACTTGATATTTTATGGATTATTTTTATTCTGTACAATATTTTATCTTAATAATATTATTAGTATCATTCATTCAGTGGTAAAGTCAAGAGTAGAGATGAATCCAGTAAAAGGTTTAAGTTTTGTAAGGTTGAAGGTGGGTTGTTGAAAAACATTGTATCCCTGCATGATAAAATGTGTAAGTAAATACGAATGCCCTAGCATTCCGGTTTTTTATTTTTTATTATCATCACTGGACTATCATAAATTGTAAATTATCCTGTCTCCATTTAAGCTTATCGTTTAAATTCTTATCAGCTCATATAGTTTCTTAAATTACCAAATGTCGTGAATGCTCAAGAGTGCTTACGGCTTATTTAAAGCTTAGGGTTAAAGTTTTATACTGTCATGACTTTATCACTTGTACATTTTATGCTAATCAACTTTTTTTTAAATGTTACGTCCTCAGCATTTATCCGTGATTTAGTATATGAAAGTTATTTACAAGAATTGAAGGTAATTATTTTCTAAACTGACCCTTATTTGTGTCCATATAATTATGAAGGTCTGAATTTTGGATCCGTGCACACTAAAGGATGCTCTAAACAGAAACATGTAGGATAATATATGCATGGATTTTATACGTGCATTTCAAGATATTAATAATGTATATCTCCCATATATATATTGGATATCTATTTTGAATATTGTAGATTTCTATGCATCCCTTATCATCATCAATCCACGAACTCATAATAATTTGGAATTAGTTGCAGCTTTTAATCCCATTCAGTGTTGACATGTAATTTTTGACAGAGATCAGTCATTCTTTCATTGGATATGACAGAAGCCACTTGATCTTGACTGAGAATTCATATTTTCATTTATTGTTTTTAGGCTTTTCTTTGTGCCTAGCCTGAACGGGTTGATTTGTCACTTGAAGTTGGACTACTCTAGTACGGTGCTGGCATAACTGTCAGTCCTTTTTTCATTTCATATTGGAACGTCAGTGAGAACATCGTAAAATCATGGAAATAGCTCAAGAAGACCTTCAATCCTGTGTCAAGGATTTTGAAGACCTTTCTGAAGAGTTCAAGACACTTTCCGTAAGTGGAGCGATTTGTTATTAATCTGTGGAAAATAAAATGATAGGGTAGTTTTTTAGATCTCTGTCTTCAAATGATAAATCGAATGTTTTTTGTTTCCTTGTAAATTTCAGAATGTACATAAAGAATACCTTCAAAAACTAGATGAGCTAAGTTCTCTTCAGTCCAAATGTGTTAAGGAACTTACGCATCAAAAATACCGAATCGGAGTTATCAAAAAGTCAATGAAAAAGTAAGCACATGATATGGAATTAGGTGATACGTATAGTGCATTTTTTGATATCGGCCAATCCGGAGAGAAAGCTAGAGAAATTAAATAATTATGAAAACAGAATATTTTACGGTTAAATAGATTTTCAAAAAAACCTGAATGTCAAACAACTGTGGAAGAGATGGACAAGAATCTAATACGACGTAAAGTACAGCTGTACGAAATGGAAGAAGCACTTCCTAAAATGAATGGGTTGTATCTGCGAATTATTCTCGGAAATGTCAACGTATCTATTCTGAACAAAGATGATAAGTATGTTCTACATGCATTTGGATTTAAGTTGGTGTCGGCTTAAATGATATTAGTGTTCAAACGCTTTTTTTGGTTTAATAGGTTCAAGTACAAGGATGAATATGAAAAGTTCAAATTCATAGTGAATGGTATAGGCCTGCTGATTTCCTCCATTAATATAATTATCAATTCTCGGTAAGTTACGGATTGCAGTACTTTAAAAGAATGAACAGAATGTGTATAAAATTGTAAGAAATTTTAACAACCGGTGTTTCTATTTTGAAGCGTCTTGGACCTACTTTTTATGTTTCTTCTGGTATGGTACTATTGCACATTGACAATTAGAGAGAGTATTTTAAAAGTCAATGGTTCCCGAATCAGAGGCTGGTGGAGACTGCATCATTTCATTTCAACTGCCCTTGCTGGCGTTCTTCTTATCTGGCCTAATAATTCGGTCTACTACTTGTTTAGACAGCAGTTTATGTGGTTCAACGTATACATAAGTAAGTTAAATAGTTTATGTATAAAAAACGGTTCTATCAGTAAGAATGATTTTTGATTTGTTGTATGATCTGTGAATTCTTTAGGTCTGGTTCAATTTCTACAGTTCCGATATCAAAGGGGTTGTTTATACCGACTGAGAGCATTAGGGGAGAGACATAACATGGACATAACGATTGATGGGTTTCATTCCTGGATGTGGCGAGGATTGAGTTTTCTTTTGCCATTTCTTGTTATTGGCTACTTCTGGCAGCTTTACAATGCGTACAGGCTTTATGAATTATGTTCCCATCCAGAGGCTACATGGCAGGTATGTCAGCATAATTGTATCCAGTAACCTAAGGGTAGAAAGTTGTCGAGAATCCTTTTAGAAATTGAATGTAAATGTTGTAGGTGCCTGTACTAAGCTGCTTATTTTTGTCGGTCTTCCTTGGTAATATCATCACAACAATGATGGTGATTCCGCAAAAGCTAAGAGAAAAAGTAAAGTTGAAACAAAGGTTTGCAGCCTTAGATAAATACCTAAGACGTCAGAATCGCGAAGGTTCAGACGTAAACCTACAACAAAAGGCATCCTCCGCTGAGTCTTTACCTCCACAACCCCAAGACTCAAAGGACAAGTTACAATGAAGCACTTGAATTGATAATGATGTGTAATAAATAAAAATGTAACAATTTTTGAATAACAAACTACGCACCAAATATTATGTCCATAATAGAGCGATGATAGAAAATTAATTTGATTTAAATGATATATTGGAATAAAAGCCGAGTCGAAATTATAATTGTATTTTATTTATTTCTACTTACACTCTTTATTGTATCTTCGTTCCTGGTTCTTTTTGGGATATAAAACAATGAACGTCATGAAAAAGTACGTCACACTACGTTTAATATTTTTACAAATACAGATTATTGAAGTATCATAATTAATACTTTATTTACTGCATAGAGCTAGATCTAGCACGTAACACTAATCATTAACAATAGCATAATATTTGCTCATTCTCACTTGTTTTTAAAATCCCAAATTTCAATTGAAATCAATCTGTGCTTTCGTACTCGGTTCTTAATAAACTCAAGGTCCAAACGTATTGCAAATAATTGCGATATTGCTGTAATCAGACGAATCAAGAGTAGTAATTGAAGCATACAAACTTATTGAGTCCATCTTCTGCATAGATTTGGATGTGTTCTTAGGCATTGTCATATAATTTCCTTATTTTAAGGCCTTAACTCTTAACCAGTGTTTCTAACATTCCCTTTCAGCAGTCAAAAATACCAGAGAGAATTAAATATGACCGTTTTTCTTAATACTAGCCACAAATAAATACTGAGGAGATCGTCAATAGTTTGTGGCATCGTGGCACAGTGTAATCATTACGTATAGCTTAGCTATATAATCGTTTATCATAGCTTCTAAACACATACTTATTATTTTTATCAATCTAGTCCACTTTGCATGATACAATTTTATATCAACTAGAAACCCATCTACAAAAATCCTTTTTACAATTAGACAAACATAAAATTATAAGAGATGTTTGTATTTATCAAATGTACGGTATGGGTGTAAATAGTATATTCATTGTAATTTAACATCTCTTGGTATGTTGAGGCCTTTCTCCCTTTAATGGGACTGTGGACTGTTTGCTATCAAAATGAAGAAAAATAATCTTTATTCAAAAAATGGTATCAAAAAACCCAAATGTATTATGGAATCTTTCAGTGTAGTCATCATCTTAATAATAATAATAAACTGCTATTATCATTATAACATAATTAAAATAAGAAATTAAAATCACAGGTCATTTCATGACAATGCTGTTAAAAGCCATTGTTTAGTCATCGTCTAAATAACTGCTATCAAAACATTCAAATAAATCCTGGACTTATTAAAAAAGCAGCCCTGCTAAGGTAGTTCCGTTCAGGAATTCTATTCTTAATTAGTACTTTGAGAACAAGTACATTTTTCAAGAGATTACTTAACATTTAAATTAATTTAAATCATACATCATCCAGACAATCATTCTGTTTTTCATTAATTCGCTTTAAAATACTTGAATGCAGACTTTCTGTCCTACGGGAGGATCAAATAATAATACTGAAACAGAGTTTCCCAACAACAGTTATCAAAATCACATTGCCTTCTTCTTTCATGCAAAGTCGATTTTTTGTTCTTAAAACTTCCAACTTATAATTTACAATACAACGTCCATGCATATCTTGTCTTCATTTATTTGTTTGTGAAGACGTTTTTTATCTTTTTGATTTTTTTAAAATTACGATAAGAGAGCATACTTTTTTAAAAACTTCAACGCGAGAAATATTCATTTTTTGTGTTGCATAAGAATGTGTGTCACACTCCAATATTCTTATTCTACGCAGAAAAGTTCTACGATAATAAAATTATTACCAAATCAATCAGTACTTTTGATTGTTTTAAAATAACATCATTTGATAACCATTATTATTATTACCATACGAACCAGCACACTTTTCTAAGATCTTTAACTTTGCATAGAGAAACAAATTGAAAATCAATTCATCTTGATCATTGTAAGTACTTATTAGTTTAGTGGTATATTAAAAGTAGTTAGTAGTTTCTAGTAAGAAATCTTGGAATTTCGAACGTTTTTTTTACGTAATTGATACGAAAGTTGACAACAACAAAAATTCTAACCTATAGAGTTATTGCCCTGTCCAAATTCAGGTCAAGGTTTGCATTATTTGCTATTGAACATCGTCCTCGGTTTATTCGATTGTATTTGAAGAATTTTCATTTTAATGGATTTTGGTTCTGGTTAATTACGAACGAACAAAGAATGTGCTTCAGGTTCAATCACATGCTTCATTTTTCATCGTCTAAGGATTGTCCTTATCAATATTTCAGTCTGAGATTTGCCGAAAGTACAATAGAAAGGACCTTGCTGCATAAAACCGTTTCCATAACTTAGGTAATTTACCCAACCTGGACTGAAGCAATAACGGGTTAATTCACCTAATAACTTTTATTTTTAAAAAGCCAGAACTGTATTATTAGTTCGCTGCAAAATGAAAAATGTAGTAAATTTCATTTGAATGAATACTTAAAGTAATTAGCTGCTCTTTGGTACTCTTTGGTAGGAATTTAAAAACGAGTTAGTCAAACTTAAAAAAGAGAAGGTTTACTGTAATAACTGAACATGAATTAATGAAATCAATATTTATCCAGGTGAGAAGATCTTTCTGAATTTAAGGACCTTTACGATCAACTTAGAACTTTTAGGGAATAAATAATCTAAAATGAGACTCATTAGTTATTTAACTAATTAAGTCACAAAATAACGGTTATCGTAGTTCGCACTACGTATATAATAATAATGATAATAAAAATAATAATAAATACAATAGTTGAATAGGGATGCTTGCTACAATGCTACAAAGTACTTTTTCATGCACCGTTTTTGATACTTCATTGTTATCCTTCTATCATTTCTGTTGTTCGGAAAAACAGTTTTATGTATGTAGTAATACTGTTTTTATACTTATAGAATAATTTATTGATTTAAAGTTTTAGTTCGATGAATCAATTAATACCAACACCATTCAAACCTTGATTCTCTCTAAATCTGACCAAGCAGTTATTATTATTATTTTTATAACAACCCTACACAGAAGTATGCGGTTGCCAATCATTAACCAACTCAAGTTAACATGAGATATTTAATTTGTCCCTGAATCATGATGCTGTGTGTGTTCTCTAACTCTCTATATACAACATTAATTTTATTCTTATGAATATAATACTATTATTTGGAAGATCGAAATATCAGATAAATCGGATGATATTCATAGTTGTGTTTGCATAAAATCACCTTATCCTAAATTTTTCGGAAGCTAAAGATGAAGTCGAGTTAAAATTCATATGAGAATTTTGAATTGTTCAATTTTAAGATTCAAGTCTCCAATTTAATCATATGTGTGTCTAACGGAGGTGTACGAATTAATTTAATTAATACTGTGGTTTCTAAAACAAAAATTTTGAATTTGGAAAAAAATTTGATTTTTATATTGACCAAGAGCGGAGGCAATGGCAAACGGAAGCAAATTAAGAATTCTTATGAGATTGAGAATAAAAATAAAATAGGATATTCTCCCTTCCCGATTATCTCTTTTCTAATTAAATAGCTTTGAAATAATCTATTGGTAATATAATATTTGGTAACTTTATAATTAACACAGGGTACGGTATATCGGGTTTTCTTCAAATAATATCAGTTTAATAATAATGGTAGCTAAGAGATGAGATATTATAACAATTTGAGAAAAGTCAGTCCTTTGCTTTGCTTGCTTTTATGTGATGCTGCTGATTCGACGTACCCCTCTTTGGATTACCTTCGTACACACTCACTTATCTCTAAAGTCTTGTCTTTGTTCTAAAATGACTTAATAAAAATGCTTTTTTTGTATTATTTATTTATTTATTATTTTAAATATCTCTACTAATATAATATTTTAATGACCATGATATTTTATTGTCCCCTGATAAATTGCCTCGAAATGCATATTATACCTACAGCTACCTTCACAGTCAATAATATCTCTGCATTCGGAATACGATGCGTTCATGTCATACATTATCTAAGTTTGATCTGATCGACCATTAAAGTGACAAGGAATATCAAAATAATGATATTATACGTTTAGGTTAGTATATTTATTTTGGAAGCGAGTAATAAACCTTTTAAATGAAAATCCCATATCCTTACCTTATTTTATCTTCCATTTCCGGATAGAATGACATTTCTACAATATTTAATTGCAGTAGGAAGAACTTAATATTTTAACTGCACATTTCAATCAGATTATGTGTCTCGAAACCATGCCATTATTCAAGATTTTATCCAATATATTTTCAAACATGGTTTGGACTGGAAGTTCGGAATACGGAAATGGAAAGTTCTTCATAAAACAATGTTGTTTCCATTTCATTTAACTGTATTAGGTTAAGGCATCAATAAATCAAGGCATTGTGAACATTATTTGTCATCTGGTTTCTACTCCTCTTCCAAAATACTTCATACTACGTTCTTGGCTTGGTTATCTCTTACATCCACGCGGTACACCTCCAGCCTACAGTGCCTACTTTCTACTCAACAAGTGAAGGCGTACCGTAGGGATAATTTGACAGAAATAATTTCAGCCTGTTCCCAAACGTATTTTTGATTCAGAAAAAATGTGTTCAGTTTCATTGTCAAATTTTGTTCTTCATAAAAGTAATCTACAGGTTGTCAAGTTAAAATTTAAATGTTGATTTTCTATCTATTGCAATTATTAGTCTTTCTAGTTCTACAAAATATTGCACTTAGCACTTGAGAATTTTCCACAAGTAATAATTTTGAAGTGTTTGGTAATTAATCAGTTGCAGTACATTTGGTCAAATATTTTAAACTATAGTTCATGCAAGTTCATCTAACTAATAGAAATGGAAGTCGAGAAGTTTCACTATTCAATATTTAGTTGCCGGAAATTAAAACGAAGCTGCTTATTAATCTGTTTGATTTTTGTCATTTTTCACCAACTAAAGTTTTGTTAGTCTAAGACATTTTCAAAACGTACTGCTATGCGAGCATTCAAAATTATAATATATTAACTCATCACAAAATGAAAATTAACGGGTACTCTCAAATACGACCGAATGCTTCGTACTTTTTTAAAATATGGAGAGTCTACCTGACAAAATTGCCACCTTACGTGTACGATAATAAACTGATAAGCCATTGTTTGTTTTGCAATTTTTTTCATTCGTTGTAGACTATTAAATTCCTCTTACTAATATTTTTCATGATCATGCAAAAATATTTCCTCTTGGTTTACCAGCATTGCAGAAAGCAGTAGTAGTTCGAAATCGAACCCAAGAAATTTTCACCACCCTACATCATTGTTACCTTATTTTTTAAAATTTAGATTCGTAGTACTAGTGATTGATTTCTAAGATTTATGCCTTCCGGCGCTTATTAATTGTTATGGAAGTCTATGTTCCATACGGATGACAGTATGATTTAATTTTCTAATTCATACATTACATTAATTTCTGGTAAGATTTTAAAAGTTTTTTGTCGCTCGCTAGGAAGAGATTTTTAAAAAGAGATTGCAAATTTTCTGTAATTACGACCAACACTTGAGTTAGTCCTCAAAATAAACAGATCACCTTATGTTCTATAATGATCCAAAAAAGGAAAAGTCGTTACGAGACCAAATTTTGAAAAAGATATGTCATTAGTCCTCCACAATAAACTATTTTACGTAATATTAAAATTTAAGAGGCAACTCGTCTAACCATTCTACTCAAATATCAATTATTTGCTTTTCTAACTGGGTTTGTCACACTGTCCATTTTGTCGTCAAGATTTTAGGTCAGGAATGGTCAATAGTTAACAACATTTTAGAACTAACTTAGATTAAAATGGTTTTAGGAAACTGAGATTCTTGCTATTATTGTTCAAAAATCTTTTTCATTATTATTTAATTAGCTGCTACGCCCAATTCCTGACAGTTAAAAATAACTTTAATTATTGCAGGGCTTGATTTCATTTATTCTATCGAGCTGAGTAAAAGCCTCTATAACAAAGTATATACGAGTCTACAGGGTGGTAACATTATTTCGTTTGATCAATAGTCGAATACACCTATAATCTGAAGAAGTACACGATTTGTAATAATAAACAAAATTAGTCATACGCAGTTCCACTGTACACTACATTACATATTTTACAAACGTGAACGTTTCTATGCAGAATTATTGTTCCGGTCTACGACGAACCCGACAGGTGACAGGTACTATATATCTGACATTACGATACTATTAATAAACATAATGAATTCATCAAAAAAGTTAATACTTGAATAGTCCATCTCGTTACGTGAATGTCAGAACGTTTAAAACTTTTGGTTTTAAATGACAAGGATACTATCGTATTTTAGCGAATACTATACTATACCTAATTAAATTCTTAAATCATTTCAAAGGGTCGATTCTAATTCTACAAACGCACAAAAACGACAAGTACTACTAACGCGCCTAAAGCACTTGCCTCCGGTAATCTAAAATTATTTCGTCAATACTGAGTGAGATTCGGAACAGTTCCTCAATGATATATCAGTTAGATACAAGAGGTATTTTTGATCTTCCCCAATAATCAATAACCCCTTAGTTAATATTAACCTAACACCTAATCAAGAAATCTTTTTGTGACCATAATCAATTACAAAGAATGATGTGAAGTTATTTTTCGGTCTTGCAATTCCGCACTTAGGAACACCTAAACGTAAGCATTATAAACTCCTGACCAGTCTAAGTTCTGAAGACCTGAAACATCAACTGACGTAAGAGCATACGCCGCGTAAGCCGGTGTCGCTGAAAGACTGGGCATTGTATTTGAATTCGCTGCATTCTACAAACACAAAACACAAGCATTGTCAGAAAATGAACTCGAGTTTATCAAAATATCCAAGAAAGAAACTTTAAGTTTCTATCAATCCTTCCACAATTTACAGCATTAATGTACACTTAAAAAGTCAATTGGACAAAAAACTTACCAAACTAGGCAGTGGGTAAGGCGTGTATCTGTAGTTCCCAATTGATGGGTAGCTTAGACCTGCGCTTAAAAGTTTGGAATAATTTGCTGCAGCTGCAGCTGCAACGGCTGGTGCCATTTGTACTCCACCGAGTGAAGCTGTAATGCATTTTTTAAGTGGTCAAGTGAAAAAAATGGCAATGATTGTTTCAGCCTAAATAGATAATAATAATAGCCAATAATAGGAGTACTATTTGCGACGAGCTTACCTTGGGCAGCTAAAGTCGACGCAGCAGTAAGAGGAAGAACCATACGTTTCGCCAGAAGATTTAAACTTGCAACAGTTTCTTTTGGTTGAGCTTTCTTACACTCCACCTGTAAAAATCATAAGGTTGAATTGTTTTACAAGTTACAAGATATTACTAACATCCGCCTCAAAAAGGAATTTTGTTTTGAACATACCTTCTTGCCCTTTATTGTATGAAAATGAATTTCGCAGATACGGTCGACCACGTCTTCTGAATCAAACGTTACAAACCCGAAGCCTCGATGACGTTTTGTTTGCTGATCCATGAGCATAACTGCCTCTTCGACCTGAGACATCGAAACCACTTTGTCATAAATCTTCTTTTTAAAATAACAAGTATGAATTGTGGGTTACCTTTCCGAACTGTGAGAAGTATGCTTTAACTTCTTCTACTGATGTTTCCTGACTTACTCCACCGACAAAAACTTTTTTGGTTTTATTTGACCTGATAGAAAAATTAGCATTGAAGTAGGATATTCACAATAAAAACCACAAAGCGTAATTAAAGAAAAGAAAAAGTCTTAGATAGCATTTCGTACCCAGCTTTTGATCTTGGGGTGGCATGCTTTGGGTCAATTCTTTTTCCATCTAGCATATGAACAGGAACACCCAAAACCCTCGGCACAGTAGTAGAATCGTTGAAGGTAATGAAGCCAAACCCCCGACTCCTCTATTAAATTTATTTTTAAACGGTTATAACACTAACTTCAAATTTATTCGAAATGTTAGCTTGTGTGCATATTTGGTTTAATAGACACCCAAGACCGAATACTTTCATTATCAACTGAAATGAAAATAAATTTAGTTTAGCAATGTACCTGAGTGATAGGATCTTTCATGACTAGGACATCCGTTACAGGTCCAAATTGAGAAAAATAGTCACGAAGTTTTTCCGGGGTAGTTTGCCAACTAAGGCCTCCGACGAACAACTTATTCTCATAACCTGAGACGCTGCCATTAGAGCCTGATCCAGTTCCGGCACTTGGTGAAGACCTTGCAGAGTTGCTGTCCTCTCCACTGTTATGAATAGCTGAGATTCCATTTTCCAGGGTAACTTGCGTCAGTCCATTTAATGTTGCACCGTCCATCGCACTGGGTTCTAAAAGAAAAAGATAAAACATAATTGCTGCTTATCTTATATACTTATGATTCCAAAAAAGTTGTATTACTAGCTACTAACTGCTATCATTTCCTCTTTGTAATTAAAGGAGTAAAACTTGCAAGCTTTAATACAAAAGGGTCTTCAACACAATAAATTTAATTTAGTTTCCCAATCTAAATCCCAGGTTCTTAACTTATTATCTAGAATATACTCAAAATCAGAATAACATACTTATTTAGAAGGGAGAAGCTATAGACCCAGAAAAACAAAGATCTTCTTAAGCGCACTGCAAACACTATGAACTAGATTTATAATGAAATTTGCTTGCTTAAATTGTTTTTGATTCAGATAGTCTTATGAAAATGGTTGAACAGAGAAAGCTTGAGAAAGCACAGAGTAAATTAAAAAACTTTCCAGACGTAGAATTTCACTTTGAACTGAACTAGAATGCAGAGAGTGAGTAGAACAACTGGTACGCAAATCCTATAATATTTTGAAGTAACAAATATTTTTTCCGTGTTAAGAAAGATTTTTGAATCCTAATAACTGCAGTGCTTCATAATACGCGAGGTATTAGTGAGGTATATTTTATAATAGCATTTCTACGGATTCATACTCCACTTCCACAATCCCCCATCACCGAGACGGACACAAAAATCTAAGCTGATACCTGATCAATCTTCCTTTAGAACTATGGTAAACGGTTCACTAAGCCTTTATACCATTCTAAAAACCCTTACTGAAAAATAATTCCCCTGTGCCTAAAAATGCCTGGTCAAAACAAAATGAAACCTTCCCCGCTTCTCTCCTTTTCAAAACATTCATATTTTATTTTTATCTCACGTTTTATAAGGAAAGACGCTTGATATTTAGGCAATAATTCTACCTCTTTCTCATAAGCCACATCAAAAAGGTTAGAAACGTCCAGCATTAGCCTTTCCTGCATTTCCATCCCAGTTTAAAATGCGATAATCTGAATTCTTTGACTACATTGTGGAATGTGGAAGAAATATTTTCTCCTCTCTTGCTATCTACGCTGCGGTAGTAGGTAAGCTAGAAAAGGAAGGATGGAATTTGAATAATCTACCTATTTAATTTCGCTTGTCTATCTTATTCATTTCACTTAGATAAAAGTAAACTGATTACAAACGATGTGTCTTCCTCCTTTGGATCTTTGGTAATGGATGGACAAACAAGAGTTAGGAAACTGGAGATAACATCCTATTCCTAGGTACAGGTACTAGGTAGTAACAAATTAAAATATACGATACACATTCCTCAAATTACTCGTGCATTGTGTCCTCTTTTCGCCTTTACTTCATGGACATTGAATTCGCTAGCTTCTTTGTCAACTTAAGATCATGTTTCAATGTTACAGCAAACCTGACAGTCTACCGGTCTACAGCCATACCGTAACATTATCGTCCTCAGAGCTTTTATGGGTATTGGATTGCACAGAAATGGAATTATTTTGGGAAGGCATTCACAGTTTCAACCTTTCAATCTTCTTTTCATTCATAGATCTTAGCTGGACATTGATATGGGCACTAGGACTTGGATTGCATTTCTTCCAAAATAAGATAAAACGAATCCCTAATACTTTCAAGCCAAATTTAAAGATTATTAGATATTTTAATCGTTTCATAAGTATTTTTTACTAGTCTATAATTTTACGTAGCTAGTATCTTATGTAAGCTTTAAAATCGCCACATGATCCCTTTTACATATAAATAATTGTAAGTAAATATATTGAAATACAGAACAACCGTGATAGCATCAGGTGATGGGAGATTTAAGTTCACTAAAGAGATAGGACGAAAGGGACGAGCATCGACGCAATACTAAAGAGAAATAATAATCTAAACGGAATATATTATTGAAGCTGAGATTCATGCCACTCATCTCCTTGAATATTATATGAAATCTGAGCTAAATTACGAGCTTGTTCTGTTCCAAGAAGAGGGTACATATTTTTACTTCATTGAATAGAATTCCAAATGCACGTGTATATTATACTCACAACGTTCTGAAGTCTAACAGAAGTCTAGAAGCGCATCTATTTTTTTACGACATTCTTTTCTCTCGTTCTCCCACTGTCTAGTAATAAAACAGAGAGGAGGGAGTGGAATGCATTCTTCGGTTTTTGTAAGTGAAGAAGAGCTACCCGATCCGGGTACCACATAAGAGGAAGAGGAAGGAAGGGTTACTTTATTTCCTCAAAGCATAAGTAGTCAAGATCCTTAAGAGTAGCAAAAAGGCAAGTAAAAGCAGGCAGAAGGAGCAAAGTAAACCGTGTGAAAGTAAAATCCAAGCCTTCCAAGCATTTCAGCTTTTGTGTCTGGCTGGAGTGTAGAGAAGCAATGAGATGAGAATGAATTGAACTTTGTGTATGAGTGTCGAATTTGTAGCTCGTGTATGAATGTGAGAGGGGGATTTGATCCGGGTATTGTACCCAACATACCAGTGTCGGTGTACCCAACAAAATACCCGGTTTATGCGCATGGGGTTGCCGGGTAGAAATTTTATCCTGATAAACTGACGCCGGCGCTTCAGAAAACGCTCGTACACCTTTGAGGTCGCTCCATCATGATCGATTGAGTTTCTAAGTTCCTGTACATTTCTTTTTTTTTACCCCTAACTAACTGTAACCTCTGTAAGTTTTCTTTCCACTCCTAGTCTTGCAGGTAATACGGCCAGAAAACAACTGTCCATGTTCTCTGCTTTATTTTAGTTTTATACTTTAACACAAAATCATTGTACTTACAACACCTACATTATATTCTTACATAATAGTCTTGCTAATTACTGGAACATTTTCTCCTTTTGTCAAGTCAAATTACGAAACCGCAACAATTATCAATTTACGTTGAGCAAAACTTGATAAATTGATTGCATCATTTACGAACAAATCACAGCTAGCCTTATATAGTAAAGAATATCACAAGTGTCAAAGGTTTAATACCTAATAAGTACCGCTATGATATTATTATAAATTATCCTTTACGTTTCAAGTTGAATTCAAAATAAAATAATTATTACACGTTGTTCTTACAAATGTAGCAGTACTTCTTGTTAATTCTTCAAACATAACGTGTCATTTTACTTAACTCACGCGTCAACACATTTACCATTCATTGTTTTCAAGAACTTCTTTCTAACACTTTCAATAAGTAATAATAATAAAAGTAATAATCAGCTTGCCAAACTTCCAACACACCATTAAAACAAACATCAATCCTTTCTATTTCCTTGTTTAAAGTATATATTAAGAGTAAAGCCGCAACATGCAAAATTTATCATCTATCCTAACGAGTCAGGAAATTCCCAACTATCCATCTTCATAATACTTCGTTATCATCATCATCACCTGAAACATTATTTCATTTCCAGTGCCAACAGGGTACAGTTCTAACTTATTGACAGTTCCACACCATTAATATAGGCCACCACCAGTGTAAACTATTAATTGTCTTTGTTTATACACTAACTTAACTTCCAACAAATAAGTTCCACGTTTCATTCTTCAACCTTGTCTGACAACTCATTTTACTCAGCTTATTAAATATGTTTCCATCTTTCAACTTCAAGTACATATTTGATACATACACATTCCTTATGGAGAAAGTCTCATCTCGTCAGTCTAATTTAAGGCTGACAAATTCTAACAAGATTAACCAGAAAAAATCCCCCACCGCATTAGCAACTTATCCAACTTTCCCCTATCTAGTTTTTTTTCAAAATATACTAAATCATGAAAATGGGTGTGGGTGAGTAGCATTATTTAAGAATAAAAAATTACAATTGAATAAAATAATGGGGTAGCAGTGGCAAATAAGGACGACAACGGGGGTGTGGCGCCATTCACAAGGGATCGGATCGATGAGTCTGACTCTGACTTGAGTGAGAGTTGTTCCTGTTCCCCCACGGACAAAATCTGGTAGTAGTGGTGGTGGTCGACGTCCCCGTCTATATCAAGACAGTGTGTTTGTCTAATAGAAAGAGAGAGTGGTTGGTGGTAGTAGGTAGGTAGACCTCTAGTCCACAGACTACTTTTACGAGTACGTGTGTACAACTTGAATAGAATAGAATTTCTCCAACATACATATAAAGAGATCAAAGAGACATACTACAGATTTCACCCACAGGATACGATACGATACGAATGACTGTTGGGTTCCAGAGAAACCACTGACTCTTGTGTGTTCCACTAGAAAAACAGAGAAAAAGGAAGGTAGACAGAACGAGAGTTTCTCTAGAGTGGTACAGAGAAATATGGGATGGTGGAGTGTGGAGAGAGATGGGAATGAACGGTGAAAGAGAGAGTAGGAAAGGAGCACTTTCTCCTTCTTTGCTAATTTCCCCCTTTCTCTGTGAACTTGATCACTTTACTACTCTAGTGTACACTCTCTACTCCCACCCTGTCTGCCACTGCCTCTCTACCTAAACTGCATCTCTCTCTCTACGTCTACCCACCAAGGAACCACCACCATCCCTTCCATTACTACCTCAATCTGCATCACTTTCACCGGCCAAATATACTTACTTCCTCATTCTCTTGCCGACTAAACTACTACTACGACCACCACTACTACTACTACTACTACTACTTGTCACTCATCATCTCGTTAGAAAATCAGTGGATTGGAAGGAGTCGTCAACTAAACAAGGCTAAGATATTGTCCTGTCACAGCAGTACTGTTAATTAGTTACTGATGTGTCGGGACATATTACTAGCTTTGTTTTTACTCAACATTTAATCATCATTTTACTCAACATCTATGGAATGGATTGAATTATCGAGTGGATTGAAATTTCATTTATTTAATCACATTACATTATATGTCCGTGTTAATCAATTAATCTTTTTATCATTTTATCTAATTATCTTCATAATTTTCATCAATACACGACTTTATACACACGCCCTCCCTACTCACTCATCTTGCATATCTACAGTTTAGTAAATTACATGATTATAAAAAGAACATTGTACGTTGTAGGAAGTAGTTATAGTTTGCTGTTGCTCTAACCGATCTCTCTCCTGATAGTAAACGCTGTCACTTCCTAACATAATCAACTTAATAAATGAATGACAGTCGCCATTTGAATTTTCTGTATGCTTTTAATCCGGCAAATACATTTGGGTTGAGATGGGATTTAGATTGATCTCGAGATTAAAAAATACTGTAACGCATGCCAAAATGAAAAACTCTGTCTGTAATTTATTTTTTGTCATTTTCCTCCCGTCTTTTAGAATTAATTCAATGGTAAAATTAAAGACGGGCATTTTAAAGAATTTATTAGTTACTAGTATGATCTCTAGTAATATAAAAATATGTAAGTTGTATTTTAGGGCATTAAGAATTTAATCACATCACTTTTATGTAACTTAAAATGGCTTCGACCAAACGGATGTTGCATCTTGTCTCAATTACTCCTTTTTTCACGTATGTTAACTAAATTCTAAACAACTTCATTCATGTCATACTAGTTATTTATAAATAAATTTGCTATTCCAATTATAAACAACTAGAACCTCTGATTCACTTGGTGGGTATGGGTATATGGTAGGCTGTGGTGGTATTTATTAGTGGTTGGTAACAGTCTGGCATGCATGCGTACCATGTGGGAAGTACACATAAGTAGTAGGAAGTAACATGTAATATCCCTATGGGTGGACATAATTCGTATCATTATGTGTACTGAAATCCTGAAGTGAGTGCATATAAATATCTAGAGAAAAGAAAAGTAACCCGGGTGAGTTTCTTTCCATGGTTTTGCTTCTTTGTCGGCAAACGCAAAAAATTCTCCAGTAGGGAAAGGATGTGAGTGAGTGGACTTGCATTGCACCCATTTAAAAATTAATTTTAGCCAATTTACTTTTCGAGATTGCAGGATTGCACACATCAAATAAGAAGGTCCTGTTTAATTTTTGATGTACAGACCAAATCCTTATGAAATAAGTGATTTATGGACTACAGATTTTAACAGCCTATTAAAGAACTAGGATTTTTCGTGTTTTCAAGTTTTACTATATTTTACTACACATACTTGCTAATAGTGAACCCTATTTTTTCATACATGCGAATGATACTCTAAACGTTGACAGCTAAAGGTGTTTTCTATCCATTATTATTACTACCCCATTAGAAAAAATGATCACCAGACACCCGCATATACCGATTGTAGAGTCGCCGACAAGATGGAATAGAAATAGAACCATGTCTAACCCACGAACACTAATAAAAATTGCGTTTAAACGCTTTGCATTTAACACTTTGGTTTTCATGTAAGCTATTCCAATAAAATTTTCCTCGCCCCATCCAACCACTACATAATACATTTAAATCTTCATTCACAGCTTGAACAAAGTATATATAAATATATTTAAATCGCAGCATAAGCCTTGTTTCTGCAATACGAATACGGTTTGAATATTTCAGAGATAGTTTTAAACCTCTTGAGCTTAAAAGTACTTGTAAGTTTACTCTATCTCAGTAAATCTTTGGATATTCGGTAATAAGTTTAAAAAACTACTAGAAGCTTTTTATTACAACTTTAGAATTTAAACTGAGTTTGTTACTTTTGCATGGATTATATTTAATTTACATGAAAAGAAGAAGAGAGATAAATAGAATCATATGAAGTGAGACAGGTAGGAAAGATGGATTTAGGAGTGAAGAAAAGAAGGTAAACTATTAAAAGTTTTATGGTTGAAGTTTATGCAATTGTTGAGCTGTTTCTTCGAATAAGCTATACAGCATCTATTTTATTTCTTATTATTACATGGCATCTGGGCTCATTGTAATTTTCTAATCTCTTCTTGACTATCATGGTATCATCCCCTTCTTGAATCTATTCAGTCATATCCTCCTTTATTGGTGGTACCCCTCTTCAACCTGCCATGGCTACTTTACTTACTAATACTTCCACAACTTCTGTGACTATTATGATATAACTATACAATGTAGACTCCTTCGTCTGCTATGCCATAATCTGAAACGCTCTGACATCGATCGCACTGAAGCGGAAACGAAAAAGGTTTTTGAAGAGGAATATAGTAGTAGAAATACCACATGTATCTCATGGACTAATCTTAAGGATGAAGGAGGGAGGATTGGTGTGGGGCTCAACTTCGGTTAGTTACTTAGGACTTTATGACTTAAAATGAAATAATTCTATTAAGGAATAAGGTTTGTTCATGTTTAAATGCACGTGATTCAACCTTGTTCGATCATCATGAGCTATCAATTGAAGTCATCGACACAGAACATGAACTTATGCATAAACTGAAGATAAAGGGTTGTTACGATAGCTTCATCTAGGCTAAGAATTTGCACTCTCACACTGTTTCTCCAACTACGGATCATTACTTATCGTTAGGGAGGACATTCACCGTGTACATGCTTTCCGTTTTTGCTATAAAAAACTTCTTTATGCTGCACAATAATAATAAAATCTGTTAAGTAAGTAAGCTAGAAGCCTTGGGGTAAGCACGACGCTAGCTTTAGAATTAAGATTAGAATTTGATTCAATGGTAGGAACAACATTCTCCATCCACGAATGATCTTCGTACTCTGACAACCCTGACTTTTTCGCCATGCAAGTGTCACATCATAACATACCATAGCATGACGCTGTTTCAGTCTGAAAACTATCAAGCTGACACAATACACAATAAAAATAATAGTTCTCAAAAAAGATTCTCCTTATGAATTTTTTTTTTAACCTGGCAGAATGATGAAAATATTTCATACTAATAGACTAATACCTACTTATAAGTCGGTGACACTTGTCAGAAGCTTGGGATTTGTATGACGCGAACACACTCTCTGGCCCCTTCATCTTCCTTTTAATTCTCGTGTCTTGGATGGATAATCAGAGAAAACATATAGGATCTATCTTTTTTAACAGAATATTATAAAACGATGCATTCAACAGCTACAAAATGCCTACATTCTGATATCAAACTGCATGAACTATGTAGAGCTGTCTAGTCTACCCTGTTCTAAGTCATCTCACACTATGCATTACACCCGGTAATGGTTTGATACATAGATTAAAAATTGTCGACGTCAGTTTAGCCTGAGGAACCAAGTAATAGAAGAATCCATTTTTTTGCAAATTATTCTCAGAGAAATGTCTTTTGCTTATAGGTATGACGATCTTTGATTTCACATTCCATTTCCTTAAAACTACCCAGCAGGATCTGGATTGAATTTTACAAAAACCCCTCTTTGCTCTCTAGCCCTATAAATAACTAAGAAATAAAGATTAGTTCATTTAGTATATACTTACACTTTATTAATATTGCTCTTTGCGCACTCAGTCAGACATCATCATAAATATTTTAGTAAATATTAATTTAAGTATGCAACGTGATTTTTGGAATCTTCGTTTCCGTGACTTTCGTGCTAAATGTTAAACACCATATGCCACTAATGCCCTGCCATCATGAAACCTAGAGCCAGCCATCAAAATATTCGCATTCCCATTTTAACTCTATCATCATCACCAATTCCACGTTTCAGAATCTGGATCTGTGTATTATTTTTATAGGTCTTAGGTCGTAGGAAGGAAGTAACTATAGAGGAGCTTGACTAGAGGATTAGACCAAGTGACGTCTATTGCTTTTGTGCTATGGCTACACTTGAAGTCGAGAACAGTTGGCCAATAATGGGATACATAATAATGTGGACAAATCGGATACAGCAGTATTTCTTTCCTAAAGAAATATAATATAAGCACCACGCCATACCCGTTAAGCTTTCACCAGTTCACTTCATAACGAGATCTCGGACATTCGAACCATTCCATATTTCCAAGATCCTGAAATTCAGGACAGGATATTTCTACCGTTCTACCTGTACCACTACTGAATTCAATGTACCCACAGGACATAGGATAATATTATTACGGCTTAACCTGAAAATAAGGAAACTTACTCCTTCAGATCTACGGTTATTGATCAAACAGAAAATTCTGCGCGGATACAGAAAATGGCCGTTCCCTTTGTATTCAATTCAAACGATTTTTTTTCATATCGAAACTATTTTCTACAGGTGTACGATGACATTTCCTACAAAATGCAATTCCACTTTACTTGTACTAAACTAGCCAGTCGAGTCACCCCCGCCACTTACATCTCCAACAAACAGGAGTACCCTACCTAGAATGACGCTGGATATTGCCACAAGAATGCCACTACAATGGCATAAATATATCCAATTTATTTTAGCACCCTTTAACCTTTACATCGTCCCTTTTCATTCCCCTTTCTAGAGAGAAACTGAAATTCAAAATAAATGGTCAAAGGAAAATCTAGTCCGACCAATATTTGACTACCTAATTTACCAATGTTAATATATTTTGCCAGTGTGCAAACCGAATACCAATACCGCCTATACAAATACAATAAAACTGATAAATGCTTTCTATTATTATTGCTATAACATTAATACAAATACTTGAGACTTGACTATCTCATCCATCCAAGCTCGAATGCTCTGACATCAATTTATTTCTCCGATCCTTCAGATGGTAAGTGCTGACTCAAAAACCAACACTTTCTTCCATTCGAATAAAAGTGATACGATTTGTCAAACCAACAAAAGTTTTTCTTATTTATTGCTTAGCCAACCATCCATACTGATAAGAAAAAATGAAAAACTCTCACTGACTATTTAAATGTAGAAATGAATATAATTCAATGCGGCGTGTACTGATTAGTTTTTCTTGGGATTTGGGAAAGCCGGAAAATGCTTTGAAGTTACTCTTTCTGTAATTACAGCTTGGTATAATAGTTATCAAATCTTTGGTCTTTCTACGTATCATGTACAAATATACTATCTTCAAATTATATCTTCAAAACTGCACGAATTGGGAAGCTACCTTATGGCTTCTTTAGTGAAAGGTTCTCGTTTGAAATTGAACCCGTTTGTCATGACTATGATGTTAAGTACTATACCATGCATGAACCCACATCATCATTAACAAAGAAATCCAAAGCCGAAACCTAAAATCAGTTTCCGAACCGTAAAACCGTAGCTGCATTTTATTCAACATAAATTGGAGTACAAATAAAGTTCTTACAGTAGGATTTTTATGTTGAGTTGGTTGGCATTCGGAATTCAAAACAATTAATAAAGGTAATACTAAAAAAATGGTTCAAGACAATACCAAGCAAATACTTTAGTAAGTGTGTTAAAAAACTACACATATGTTCGGGAACAGAAAAAATGAGTGTTATAGGGAAACAAGAGAAAATAAAATAAATTACATAAACGGTAACTATCGACCTTCCCTAGTTCACTTTCATAAAGTACTATATTAGTAGTAGTAGGACTGGGAAATCGTCACTGCAAATATGATATAAAGGCAAGAATAAAATGAGGCTTTCTGAGAATAACAATAACATTTTGTCAAATCGGTAGGTTTAATGTCACGTCACAGACAGCAGGGGAGACTGTTAGTTATTAAGTTAATACTGCCCATTTTCTAACCTTCCAATGCCAAGGACTACTGAAAAACAATAACAAATAATAATGACATATTTACGTGAGTATTTAGATCGCTCTTTTAGCTTGATTATCTATATAGGTATAATAATTACAGTTTTGTCGTCTTTCAACATTGACATTTATCAAAGTAAATGCGTCGGTATTAAAGATAAGTGGACTAGTGGACGGAGACACTATACTAATTTATACATACTCCCACTACCCCTACTACATCCAGAAATCACAACACCTTACGTTACGAACGAAGGGTAGTATTTCCCTTTACCATAATTAGGGTGACCATCGATCGCGAAGAAAAAACCAGGACAATTTTATCAGCCTCCCCGCCCCTCGTAGGTTACACTGTTTGTCTGGAAAAAAGTAACCCTTCCCTTAACTACATCATACCTTGTACCCAGTAGTCCCAGAATACAAACTCGTCCCTTTTCAGAGGTCTTACACTAAACCGGACAAAATTAATCTAGACAAAAGTATAACAAAACGGAGCATAGCAGGAATAGTAATATACTTATTGATAATATGTCAGGAATAATAATATATTTATTCGTAATATGTAATATATTAGGAATAATAATATACTTATTCGTAATATATTTAGGAATAATAATATACTTATTCGTAATATATTAGGAATAATATTATATACTTATTCGTAATATATTAGGAATAATAATATACTTATTCGTAATATATTTAGGAATAATAATATATTTATTCGTAATATATTAGGAATCATAAATCATAATATATTTATTCGTAATATCAAATATATTAGGAATAATAATATATAGATAGATACCTTCAATAGTTTATGCGATGAGCAACACCGATAATGACAATAAACACCCATTTGCCTGAATGAAAGTTCTAATTGGTAGTACTACTGTTTGAAAACGTCAACTAAAACCGGGACGCGAAGCCAAAACCGGGAAATTTTCGGGACGTCGGGACAGGGTGCGAAAACCGGGCATGGCCCGGGTTAACCGGGACGGATGGTCACCGTAACCATCATTTGTAATAATTAATTATGTGCATAAAACACTGCTGGAGTCTGAGTCAACTAATTACTACCGGATTAACTAAATACCCTCTAAATGATCTTATATATGGTACTTAAAACTGTTCTTCTGTTACCCTAAATTATGTAATTATTTCTGCCTAAATAAAATTTTGTGGAAACTGTCATGATGAAAGCAGGAACACATTTAAAGCCAGACCTAAACACATTCAATTTTTAATAATTTAAATCAATATAAATTCATCAAAATACAAAGGAGAACGCACTATTCCTATTGGAAATGGCTTTCAGTCAGGTTTTCACAAAATTTCAATATGTTATGCTACAAAGCACGGAGAAAAACTTCTTTCATTGACACGAAGCCATCTGACCTCAAGGTCAGGCACAATGGTCACGAAAGGTCAAATCACATTTCCTTATGACCCCCAACAATATATACATCAATCGAAAGGCCTTGATGCGTGGAACAAGAAAATATATTGTACTTGGCCTCTGTGACCTTAGGGTCAAAAGTTAGGTCATCTTGAAGAAATGTTAAAAAAAGATGACCCTTGACCTATGACCAACGGCATACTATTTGAAAGGTCTAAATAAGGTGAGTTCAGAAATATATCATACATGGCCCGTGTGACCTAAGGATCCAAAGTTATAGGTCAAGAGACAATTTTTCTTAGCATTTTTAACCTGACCTAGCTATTGATAGGTCAGGTTAAAAATATTGACAATATATTTTCTGGTTCCACGCATCAAGGCCTTTCGATTGATGTATATATTGTTGGGGGTCATAATGGAATGTGATTTGACCCTTCGTGACCTTAATTGTGCCTGACCTTGAGGTCAGATGGCTTCGTGTCAATGAAAGACGTTGTTCTCCGTGCTTTGTAGCATAACATATTGAAATTTTGTGAAAATCTGACTGAAAGCCATTTCCAATAGGAATAGTGCATTCTCCTTTGCATCCAACATCCAAGCTATGAAACTGACCCCAACTTAAGCCTTTAAGCTATCTAATAATTCTCATCTACTGACCGGACCATACCTCATACGATATGTCATGTGCGTGTAATAAAACAATGAAAAGGTTATTCATGGCCGATTTGACTTCACAATTTAATTTAGTTTGTCAAAGTTTTCAATTTGTAGTTACTTTACTACGTAAGTAAAAGGAACCTAATCTTTTGAACATAACTCAAGAAGGATCCTTTTAATTTAAGCTAACAGTCTATAATCTGTGCAGTTAAAAACTCACCTGGTGAAATCCTAGTTCGCAAGAGCGATATGATTTTTTGCATCAGACTATTATAACCCGAAGTCTATCTGACTAACTTTTCATATTTTAAGGATGTAATGTAAGAAAAACATTGAGATTTTTGGTTTGTGAAAATTTTTGATTTTCAACGATTAAAATTGAATTTTAAGCCCAAACACACAACAAAATCACACCCAAAACTACACCTCTACACAAAAAACCTTAAAACTCCGGAATGGAATAACATACCCTCATCTTTGCCCACACCCTACACATCATCCCTCATAAGCATGTACTTAAACTTTCTATACTGAACTGAATGTTAATTCAAGAAATGCGATATTTACTGAACGTTAATCTATACCTTCTTCCTCCTTGATTTTCCTCACGTTTGTATTTGGAAGTTCAACTTTAATTTTTCCTTCGATTGTCATCAGGACTTCACAAAGCTGCCCCTTATCTTTGGCAGGGGTGACCTCATCCTCAACAAAGTCAAAAGATAAATGTTTCTTTTCCAACAGGCCCTTATTCATTTTCTCAAACTCCTCCTGGTCAAGGTCAACTTGGGTACACTCAACTTTCATAAGCGATGCTTCGTCCATCCTAACAGCTTCCTTTTTGTCTTTATCGTATGGTTGTCTACGGCCTGAACTTGGACTAAAGATGAGTTATTTTTCAGACAACAAAAGCCCCCAGATAAAACTAGACTCAAAATAGGCTAATTACTTCTGCTTTGTTTCTATTCCCTAATTTGTATTTACATCCAGCTTAATTTTGTCCCTCAGTTCGGAACCAATTAACGCAATACAAACGATTTAGGGTGAAATACTCACATATACGAGAGAAAATTAGCAGCACTTTAACCTTTCCCGTCAACAATACTTTAAATCATAATTCTTTTAATTCACTTGGAAGTCCTGACCAACTTATTAAGTCTAACAATGTACTATATGAACTTGCACTTAAATACGTAAATTGTATTTTCTCTAATACAATATGTGAACTGGAAATATTTTATTACGAAATGAACAACCCAATTAAAGCAAGTGTAACTGATTTTGAGTGAGAAAGAAGTTTGAGCTATGTTTGCCTATGCCACCCGTCATAAGATGTAATGTCCTCATTGATTGTTGGAATGTGAGGCCAAAGGAAATGGAGAGTAAAACTCAAGCAAATAAACGTTGGTCACCATTAAAGAGGTTTCTTTCTTCGTATTCACCAGGCAGAAGCAACTACGAGCTTTAAATAATAGTTATGGAAGCCGAAAAAGTGGACTAGTCGGCACCAGACATAGACACCAGCAGCAGCAGACGGTACCTTATACCTTCTGTTCTGGGTTTAAATTTCATACTCGTGTTATTTTCCTTTAAAAATGTACATATGCATCAATACTTCACGAATGTATTCCGAATTATGTATTTCTAAGATTTTTATAGGTTTACTAAAAAACATTTTTGTAAATCCATTTTATCATGAAGGAGTAATTTTAATGAGGAATGCGAAGGATATATTTTTTGACAAAAAGTTAAAGATGGAATTATGTAAACGAATTAAAGGCTATGGCTATAACACTACTTTTATATATTAGTATATTTGCAATGTAATTTCCTTTTCTTTTAATGTGTGTGGCCTGAGGATAAACGCTAGACGTATTTTGTAAGGATTCAATATCAATCAAGAAGAAGAAAAACCGGAACACTTACTTGTAGCGACATGACACCACCTATTAGATAACCTATTATATATTAACCATCTTGAACCTCCTCAAGATGGTTAATATATAATACATCGATTTTTAAGTTCTCTAAATATACATCGGAATACAATAAGCTGGTAATAATGTTCCAATATGTAGCACTGAATGAGAAATTCAACACCTGAATTGTATGTATCTATTTTCTAAATATATTATTTGCAATAGCAATAAATTTCAGATAAGCAGATAAGCTGGAATCGTAATAATGTATACTGACTTGTTTTAATATTGGATATTAAAACAATTCATATAATTTTTGGAAAACAGCATCATTTTAAAAAGTAAATATGAAATAAGAACGTCTATACTTATTAGCAAACACGGTGGGAATACGGGAATCCCCCATAACATTGTCCAAAAAACCGAAATATGATGCTTAAGGTTTTTTTTAGTTGTATTCATTGAATAAAATAAAGTTTGGATTTAAACAAACTTCAGAAATTCAACAAGAAGTGCATACTGCACTAAATGAATACTATATTTATAGAAATATAATTTGCAGATGAATTAAGTCCCTGATATATTGAGTAATTGAGGTGAAACTGATTTTGATCCTATAATACCAGTAAAACCACTGAAAAATATTTCATCATAAGATAAGGATCCCCCATACTGGCCTTTACAGCCCAGTCAGTACTGGACTCAATGAAACCTTCCACACTTGCAGTAAAATAACCAGTTAAGCTACTTATTAAATACTTATTAAAAGCCATTGCTTCACAAATACAATAACAGAAATGATTCAGTAGTAAATAATTAAATAAAAAGGACCGGTGGTGGTGGTTTGATTACATGATTCTAGAGAGGACGAGTAAGGTACACAAATTTAATGAAAGTTGTATCGGAGAAAGGGACTTTGTTTTTAGATTACCATTTATTATTAATAGCATAGAAGCGAGGTTATTGGCATATATCATGGAATGTGAAATTACAAAAATACCGGAAAAGTAATTACCAAAGAATGTGTGTAAATACCAATACAGTATAGTGGATATTTTTTTTTGTCTCGCCCACCGACCATAACCTTTCTCAACAAAACAATACTTAAACTACCGGAATGAAGTTCAACCTTTTTTAGTCCATTATTTCCTTTCCATATATATATCTATTAATTATACCGACATCAAACACCTGACCACAATTAGAAAGAAATCCCAACAAAACAACAAAACCATCTTCTATCCTAAAAATATCCTAACCCAATTAATCTCCCACCTGTCTACAACCAACCTTGCCTTGAGATAAACAACAAAGAAAATAAAAACACCCAAAGGTGTCATATTACAGTCATATGGTCACATCTATTACAAGAAGAACCTCACTGACCCCATCAGGGTAACATATGGCATGCGAAACAAAAGAAAGCAGGTGAAAGTCAAAGGCATCTCTGGTCTAACGATATAAGAATACATATTTTATGGTGTTGGATATTGGAGTATGCATTGATAATTAAATTTTAATTTATTGAGATTTTAAACTAAAATATAAACAGCAGAATAATATGAAGAATAATACTGAATTCACCTGCAAGATTTTAATTAATAATGCACAGCCAGAATGCACATGGGCCTAGTAAAAGCTCCCAAGTTGTATGAAAAGAAAGAAAGAGTATGGTTTTCTAAGATAGTGAAATAGAGTTATAATTACTACTTACTTGGTAAATGGATGAGATTGAGGAACTGAGGTGGTGGCCCTGCTCGTTGTGTACTTCTGCAAGTGTTATTATGTTGATGCTGTTGCAAGAATAAAGCGGAAGTTGCAGCTGCAGCGGAAGTAGGAGAAGCTGCAGGAATAATAGTTTGCTGGTGATGATGATGATGATGATGTTGGGCTGGGGATGAAATTAGTAAAGGGGATGGAGGACCAATTAAGGGTTTAAATCGAAAATTATTTTCGAATAAAATATGGGTGGTCGCCGATCCAGTTGAGGTTGTGGGGCGTAAATGATGAGTAGCAGGGAATGCTGGAGATGTGGTTGTAGTTGATGTGATCATTCATGTAACTTTCTTGAATACTTTTATCAAAACAAAACTTATTTTTTTATTACTTATATCTTTCTCTCCTCTTCTCCCCAATCTTTACCTTCTCCTGACTTTCACTCTTGATTCTATTCCAAAGTATTGTATTATTATTTCTTTTGTTATAAATAAATAAGAAATACAAGTTACTTTTCCTTTCACCCGAGGGTAAAAAAAAATTTCAATCGTTAATACTCTTTTTCAATACTTATTGTTATATTGATTTGTAATTTGGAAAGTTCACAGATGGATGACATTGGTTATTTAATTAATAATTCAGACAGTGTATTCATTTATTGTACACTATAGGTCGTACTGATAGATATGCAGTGAAACATTTAATATGGAAATTAAATGTACAAAACTACATATAATATTCTAAATGATTTTATTATTATTATTATTGCATAGTATATTATTCATAATATTCAGTGCTTTCTCTTGCATATATAAGTTGCTTATACGGTTAAACTTCTTTAGATCATTTCCATGTTCCAGTTATTTTAAACTGCCTTCCAATTTTGTAAATACTTTATTGTACTCAAGCCACAAAGTTAAATTAAAAATTTACATTTTCTATTCATCACAATTTAATTTAATAGGTATATATAGCAGTGTATACCGATTTACAGTTTTTATTTTATTTCTGAACTTATGATTTTTTTTTTCAGAAAAAGTCTCAGGTCTCACAAATATAAGATACTATTTCCAATGGAATTGAGAAGACGTTTATAAGTATTTTATGATTTTATACTCTTTTATTTATTTAAGTCGAATTAGAATGAATTTCTTTAAAAATACTTTTGTTTTTTGGAAGAAAAAGAGACTACACTCTTTTAAACAGGAACTTTTTTGAGATTTCTTTCACTAAATGTTACAAGAAGATAGATGATGACAGGCTTACAGAAATAGAAGATGTATGTTAATAATAATCCGTAACTTAAAATGAATTTTATTACAATATATAAAGTGATGATTTTCTGATGAGATTTTTATGGTGAGACTTTCAGATTTTAGTTGTTAAATAAATGCACTTGCTCTAAATCAACTCTGCCCATTAAGCACATTAGGAAACTGAAGAGATTAGTTACCGCAGTAGTTAAATAGTACTACTAGAAGTTGACATAACGCACGATCCCGTTCACTTGGCTGACATTCAATATATACGAACCAACTAATGACTATTTCCTTCCTTCCTTCACATCAATATGTATTATTTTTATTATTTTTATTATTACTCATCAAGGTTTTGTTTTATTTTAGTACCCTTCTTATTTATTTATTTTAATAGAACTCGTTTTAATTTTCATATACCTCTCTATCTAAGTACTTATTAAGTGGTTGTATTTTCCTGTGTTTTCTTGGTACTCTGGTAGTATTAATTTTGGTTTGGTTTGTAATAATATGTAGTAAACGTTGACAGCAGCAGTGTAATTATGCTTTAAATGTAATATATTATTATTCTCTTTGGTATTATTGTACAGTACTTATTACTCGACCACCTTTATCCTTTTAATAATATGTGGCTAATGATCAAGTAGAATAAGTAATATGTAGGTAATAGGGTTCTAGTGGTAAATAGTATAGTTGTAGGTGGTTTTTCTGTTGTACTGCGAGTTAATATCTTTATTTATTGCTTAAACAATTAGTATCTCTAACCTGTATTGACCTAGTCAAATGACAATTAGAAAGTGGTGGAATGATTGAATTCCTGAAGAATGGTTTTTCTTATTTAAGACTGTATTAAATTATTTTTCTATTTTAGGTATATATATGTAGATGGGTATAATATTGAATAAAATTTTTGAATAATTATAAAATGGGGTAAAATTAAATTAAAATAGTATAGAGTTGCTAATAATGATAATAAAGGTAGAGTTATTATAATATTAAAATATTATAATAATTATTGCAATACTATGACAGCGCATTCGGTCGGGGGTAACTTCTCTGTCAGAGAGAGAACACAGTCTATTCTCAAGTGGTAACTAACAATACACCTTTTAGATGTTGAACGAACTTTTAGAACTGGTAGACCAGGCTGAAATAGAAGAAATATTAAAAAGCAAGCAAAAAGCAAGTAAAGTAGAAAGCAGTTGCAGTTCCCAGTTTCCCATAAGGACCCTCAAGCGATACATATAAAAAAAGACTTTCTGGGGGTTATGGTTATATCGAATGAATAGGGCTGGTTGTTTCTACTTCCGTCGTTGCCGTTCCTAACCCTAGGTCTACCTCCATCTACCTGATGGTAAATCTAAACCCGTTTTCCATTCATATACTAAAACCCATTATTATATCCTATTTCATTGTTAAAAACACCCTAATTTTTTTTTTTGTTAATAATCATTCTTAAATCCAGAGTAGAAAAGACTCAAGATCAGATGCAACTTTGTTCAGCCTCTCCGTATCATCTTATGGAAGTATGCAACTGCACTAAAAAGATTTTTCCTTTGTAATAAAATACTAATGATAACATTATAATATGCAACATTTCTATCTATGTGGGTGAAAGCTTTTGCTTAGTAAATCTCTGGTGAACTAGCTGGAATAAGAGAGGTGAGATGAAACAAAATTGGATAAATGCAGTCAGGCAACAAGAATAGGTACAAAGTACAATGAAGAAATTTTTCAAAACATTTATTACATGAATAAAAAAAAATTAAGCAATAAAATTTGACAAAGAGCAAAATCACATTTTAATGTTTTACATGAATTATCAAGCAATAGGTATAAAACTGGTGGGTATTTTTTAGTAGTTAGTAATTTAGTAATTTTAGTATATTGTTTTTTAGATTCAATAGGAAATAAGAGAAAATTAGAGAAATAATGTATAGAGTAGTAAAAGAGAAGAAGACAACGTGAGCTTTCACTCAACGAGGGCATTATGGATAATTGGTTAATTTCACCATTCTACACCGTGCCTTCTCTTATTTCACTCATTTTCTCCAACTGTGACAAATTCTATTTGATGTTGGTTGGTTTTAGTGGTTGATGTCTATTAAACGGGAAAATGTGTTCTCCAACTCAATTTCTCTTATTGCTTCCCTTATCCCAATCAAACTATGCTATTACTACTACTGACTATTGACCACGAGCTAGGCTACGTCTGCCTAAACAAGATTAGGGGTGATGATGGCCCAATACTACCTCACTACTACTATGTTACACAGTAGTTTTGCAAGGCTTATACTTTGAAAATTTAATGTGAAGAGTGAAGAGTTGACGGGTGAATATTTATCGGTATCATAGAATCAATTCAAAGATAATTCGTTTTGTTCAATATAACAAAAGTAAAGATGTTTCTTATAGGCCTGAATTACGCGACTTTAGTATTTTTTATTTGAAGATTCCATGAATATGAAAAAACATTTTAAATTTTCCAATTTTAAAGTACTATAGTTAATTCAAAGTTTTAATCATACTAATACGACGTGATCATGTTTGCACGGGGAATTGGTGAGCCACTTTTCTCTCTGAATACTTATCCGATT
>JAQGBU010000344.1:0-34356 GCA_034698605.1 Isotoma decorata
ACCACACCCCCTGGGGGGCAAAGTCCCCCATTAGGGGGCGTGGTTGGTCAAGTTTGGTATCATTCGAATTCTGAGGTCACGTAGGTTCCAAAAATATATATATCAAGGTGTTTAAGTCGCTTTTTGAGTTATGGCCACTTTTAGGGTACAATTGAACATAGTGCCATGGTATAAAGTATGAGCACTCAATTTTGCTGATTGTGATTGTTGTGTATAATCATTAAATCCCAGCCAGAGGATTTATTATATACTTGGCATTTATCGTTAGTTAGTTAGATTGGATGTTTGATTCTTGTATTGCTTGTTACTTCGTGCCTTAGTTTTGCCTTCCTTGTATCCATTTCATGTTTTCCTCATCTTGGAATTTCTTGTGAAAAAAATCACATCCCTGCTAAAGTAGTTTAAGTCTTTATTGAGTTTAAAAGTCATGATTAACAGCTGACGAAATATTTTGATGAGAGTGAACAGAAGAGGTCGACGATCTCATTTACTTGCTTACAATTAGGTTTTTTAAGACTAGAAGGCACATAATATGCAAATCAATGACATGAATTACTTATTATCTTTTAATCGCATTTTACACTTATTATTTTACGTAATGCTACCAGGGAGTTAATCCTTTTCTTCCTCATCTTGAAAAGAAAAATAAATTTAAGTGCATAAAGAAGGAAGGTTACGTGAGAGATGCTTGTAGGACAAATTTTGTCTGCAAGTCACGACGACGACAGACACGCTGTCATAACTTTGATTTTAAATGTCTAATTTTGACAAATGCCCAAATGCAATGAAATAATCTGTCATAGGAAGTTAAACGAAGAAAGAAGGTTTTCTTGCTTGCTTTGTGAGTTTAACTTTCCTACCTTATGCTTTGGTTAGTTAGTGTTTTTTATTTAAAGCCATGCATTAAATATTTAAACGTACAAAGCAACACATTTGTTTTAAATTAAAAACAAACGTAATTTCGGTACTAGGAGTTGATACACATTTCGTCGTGGAGTGACGGAATTACATTTTCATGGTTATATGTTGATGTTATATAGTAAATAGTAAAAATAAAAGCCAGCAGTTGGTTGGAGATAAGTTAGGAATTAATGACACAGGGAGTAAGCGATTTATGATCTGCTCTAATTTAAGAACACTTTAAAACCATAATAAACGCAGTTTATGGTTAGTTCATTTTTTAGCCCATTTGCGTGATATTTCGTGCCCCATTGTCCAATCCTTTTTTCTGCATCCTTATGTTATAAGTTCATAGAATGAAATTTCAGCTTATTCGTTTAAAAAATGAACACAGGAGTTGTGTTGAAAATTATGATTGTTTGTTAAAAGGATGAATACCGAGCTCTTTACACGATTTTCGATTCCTGTCTTTCCTGTTACTTGCGACTAGCGAATTATTATTCTAGGAACCACGATATGCGACTTTGCATCATCTTGACGTGACGAAAGACGTGCGTGGAATTAATTAGACTACAAGATATCTGAAATGCGTGATTCAAAATGGAATTAAGTCGTAAATCTGTATGCATTCTTAATGTGTTTTAAGTTTTAAATGCTTAATTCAATACGGGTTGGTATGGGTTGAGTGAGATTAGGAAATGAATTAGCAGTGACTATTTTAAGTTAAAAAATATACCAAAAACGATTGAACTACATTAAAAATTTTAAAAATATTTTAAACCGAAATTAAATGATATTCCGTGCCCCTAAAATTAAATAGGCTATTTTATACTGCGATGATTTTGAGATGAAATGGTAACGTAAGACCTTTCGTTTTGCATGACTAAAAGACATTTTAACGGGGATGCGATGGTGTTTCTGTCAGCCCTTTTCGTATCGGGTTCGGATATTTAGTGTTTAGCAGTCAACTGCAGTTTATATTTTTTTCGGGTTTAATGCCTTTAAAAAGGCTCATTCTAATTGGAAGGAAAAAGCTCTTTGGATGAAAACTCGTTTTCTTCAACAAAAGTACGTTTAATTTGGGCTTTATGCAAGCAAACCCTGTTTATTTTAAATCCTTTAGATAAAATAAAGCTTTTAATGTTGAAATGAGTTTCCTAAATAATTAGAAAAAAACAGAAGAAACCAGAAGTTTTACACTTCTTTATTCTAATGCAGCTTCATCTCATTTTAAGATGTCCGTATACCTAATAGATATGTTTATCAGAAAGTCCAGAAACTTCAACTTCACATTGCGGAAATACCCTTCTTTATTCAATTCCAAGTAGACTAAAAATCTCGAAAAATAATGCATTAAAATAAATATAAATTTTTTAGCATGCTTTGTAACAAATTTATCTTTTTTATTAGCACTTACTTGACCGGGTCCCAGTGGCCAAAAGCTCCTACAAATTGACGACTATCTGAATCCCTTATGATGTATGATGTTGGTTGTGAGCTTGTGGGTATTGGCTTTATTTTAAAAGTAAATCCCTGAATCCTTGGGGGTATAGGAATTTGACTGGTTTCCAGTGAATTTTATTTTCAAACAGCATTATAACCAATTCACAAAGTAGAATAATATTCGTCAATCGTCATGAGCAAAGCATTAAACTGCTGAACCCAGTTACAACTTACAAGGCAATATAACTTATTTGTGGTCAATTTTTAAGGAACCTTAAGGAAATAATTTTCCAAAGACGTCGCCTGCGTTTTAATCCATCCAGTCTGTCTAGAAAATGTACATAATTCCTCAACCTTAACTATACTCAGCTTTCCTTTTTGGTGAGTATTCCTCTGATTTTAATAAAACTAAAGATAAGTCCTGACATAATAATTGTTGCCTGTGTTGTATCACTTGTATCATTAAGCAGAAATTGTGTTTCAGCAATAAAATAGATTTACAAATTTAAGAGAGGTACTATTAAGTAGAAAAGTAGAATCTAAATCTAAATGCTAATTTGGAAGTATGTTTTCCTTTCATTCAAACCGCACGAAATTATCAGTCTACAGCATCGGCTTAAATGAGCTGTCATTTTAGCACTAACCAATCGACCAGGGTACAAAAAATCATAATAGTAGACAAGAAAGGTTAAAGGCCTTCATGTAAAAGTATTATAAAACCTGACATGACATGCACTACAGGCAATAGCTCTTTTACAATGATTTCTTGTGTGAATATTCCTCGTATCTATGTTGATTTCTTAAATTTATCCAACAACTAAAGAAAGATAATGTTGTACGAGAAGGCAGGCAATAAGTAATCAGTAATGGTTAATGGTACAGTTCTTATTTTTCTTAAATATACTGGACAGAAATACGTATGACTTTAAAAAAGTATCAGGGAGTGAATAAAAGTATTCGTTTACATTGCATCATATAGTTTATACTTTAATCGCAATTCTTAAATATCTCTGCTCTTGGTTTTTCATGGTAGCATGCAAAACTATAAAGCTAAAGACCTTTCTTCAGTCAAATTATTAGATGTTGTACTACATATTCGAACTCATACTCTCTAACTCCCAATGCAATGTCCCAATGTTAAAAATGTATTTTCTTCTGTGTCTGTGACTGACACAGAGTTGTTAGTTTGTTAAATTGGAGATTGATATGAATGAATCTCATTATTTAAAAAAATGAATGACTTGTTTATGGAAAAGGTTGCGAATCAATAGTCTTCAGTTTTCTACGCAAGAGTATGCAGTATTTTATTTAATATCTATTTTCTCAAAATATTAATAATAAAGCTTGTAGCCTGAATGTGGCCATTCGTTTAACTTTATAAAACATTAAAGCTTAGAGATTTGCATCGAGTAGTTAAATTCTTCCACATCAAGATTTAATTCAAGGATTTTAAGAAGAAGGAAAATAAATTTTTTATTGTAAGTGGGGGTGGTGGATAAAAAAATAAAAAGATATAACTGTGTCTCAGACTTTTTACACTCTATACAACAGAAATGCAATTATTTAATTAGTAATAATTAAATAAATTGTTGTCGTAGTCGTTGATATAAAATAGAAATTACCTAGAAGACTAATATGGTCTATGCATTTGGTAATTGACTGATGTTTTGACTTACAGTGGTTCATTTACCGAAAAATAGGACGGAAACAGTCAATATTTATGTTTAATTATTGTATTGTAGCAAGCACTAATAATGTAGGCTTCTACTATTATATCGCTCATGGTAGAAACCAGTTATTGAATTCATAAAATAGTATAGGGGAGTCAAAAACCAAGGATGTAAGTATGAAATATTTATAGTAGAGTCGGATATTTTATAACGCCATGATTTCCGTATTAAGTATGACACAAAGTAAAGCTAAAGGTCTTGAAGTCTTAACTAACTAAAAGGTAATTTCTCAAGGATGTGAGCAGTTTGATTATAGAGGTGCATGTTTGTAGGCCAGCATTCAATCCTTTCATTCCATTGTTTCGACGCAGTCCACTGTTACGGGTTTATTGTGACAAAAATTATTTAGATCGGTGAATCATTTGAAAGTTTCAACAATTAACGAGTTTGCCTTGCGTTACATTACGTGGTGCTTCCTATCTAATCTAAACGGTTTCTTTGATGCACCATATTGAAATCAAAGAAATTATCACTAGTACCATCATCACTCTTTTACTGTCTGCAATGCAAATATAACCTAAGGTTTCAGTAAGTTTGTTGGCATAGTGTTCACTTATTTTCATATTAATGGGTTTAATTTTAAAATTTTTATAAAAGATACAGACGTGTGTCTTTTAACCCAAAAGTTGACTAAAACCTTGTAAAATAAACTCAAGAAGCTTTTGGGATTTTCCATTTACAAGTAGATAATTTGAGTTAATAATAATGCGTATCCATCGGTAATCCAGCAATGTTATTTTTATTTTTATTATCTGGTATCGATTAAATGTTTTTCTGTAATATTTTTATTCATATTGTGTAAACCTGTGAATTTATTGATAGTGTTCTGCCACCTATAAAATTATCATTTTGTTGTTTGTTAGTTTTATCTGTTTCATATTCATGTGCGATCCATCATTTCGATTTATTGCGAACAGAAATTTCCCGACCCCAATATTCGAAATATGTATAAATTGCAGATTGCAGACCTAAATAAAATCGCAAGGGTGATTTAGTGTCACCTATCACCAATCTGTTTTTTCCTCTAGTTATTATTGTTTAGTACACTTATTAGTAGTGTTAGTGTTACCAGCTAACCGAATGCTTAGCTGATGCATTGATCTTGGACTGCATAAATATTCCCAACTTATCAGACAAATGTTATATAAAAAATAAATTAATTCTTTTAATACAATGTTCCATCCAGCTGGCTGTTAGAATCTTAATTATAATTAATAACGACTTTGTAGAGCTGATATTCCATTCGGAATTCAGTAAGTTTGTTTTATAGTAAAACTCCACAATATCTTTCTATTGTAAATTACTGTAGTAGAATATTTGTAAAATTAAAGTTTCTACCCCTGAAGTTCTTTAAGTAATGAATTTTGTTTTTTTCTTTTTTGTTATAGGCCAGTTGGAGAAGTTTCAGAGGTGGCTGAATGATATGCTGCAAATTGCTGACTGCGAAGAGTTCTCTGGACTAGAAAAATGCTCATGATAAGAGGAGTCGGTGGTGCACGGAAAGCTGTAGCTATTTTAGCCTGTGTTATCGCTCCATTTTTATTTATTGTTCTATTTATACGAAGTGGTAGCAACGATCCAGGATCGTGTCACATTTATACTAGTCGTGATGTAAGAACCAATCTATAAAACAGAAACATCATCTTTCTAAGTATTGCTGTCAAGATGTAAAACTAAATGTTTGTTTGATTATTTAGACGGTAGTATCTGGGAAAGATGGAAAGTCGTATACTTTCGATCGAAACTCGCCATTTATATTTATCGGCGGATTTCCGCGATCTGGGACAACTCTCGTTAGAGCCATGCTAGATGCTCATCACGATATTAGATGTGGCGAAGAGACTAGAGTTGTTCCACGTATTCTACAACTTGCCGCACAGTGGAATAGATCTGCCAAAGAATCCAACCGCTTACACGAGGCTGGACTTACAGATCAGGTAACGTTTTGCTAAAATGTCTTGCCAACTCAGTATCTAATAAACAAGTGAAAGTATCTGTTCTTAATTTAATTACTATTTTTTTCACAGATAATAGGAGATGCGGTGGCTTCATTTATATTAGAAGTCGTGGTAAAACATGGTGAACCAGCCCCACGTCTTTGCAACAAAGACCCTTTCACACTAAAATATGGAGTTTATCTACTGAAATTGTTTCCTCAAGCCAAATTTATCTTCATGGTGAGGGATGGCAGAGCTGTAGTTCACTCTCTCATCACTCGGAAGGTAAATGATTGCTTGAAATTACTTACCTACTTTAATAAATGCTTGTTGATCGTCAATCAAATAGATTTTATTTTCTACATCTCACTAATAGGTTACAGTGACAGGGTTTGACTTGACAGACTATAGGCAGTGCTTAACCAAATGGTCTAATTCTATGAAAACCATGCTCCGAGAATGTGATGATCTTGGACCAGATCGGTGTTTGAAAGTTAGATATGAAGACTTAGTGTTGCATCCGAGATCAGAAATGGAAAAAATATTGAGTTACCTCGGGCTTTCATGGACAGAGGATGTGATGCATCACGAGAAGTACATTAACAAACCCGGAGGAGTCTCTCTATCCAAGTAAGTGTAGATAATATTATTTTTAATTTGAAACAATTAAGAACTGTGTTGGTAAGATACTCAACGAAGTAAAATCGTAAGTTTGAGAGTTAAATTCACCAATTTTTTCATTACAGAGTTGAACGTTCGTCTGACCAAGTCGTAAAACCCGTTAACGTTGAAGCGTTGTCCAAGTGGGTTGGTGCCATTCCAGATGATGTCGTTCAAGACATGGATACAGTGGCCCCTATGCTTCAAATATTTGGATATGACCCCAAAGCTAATCCCCCAAATTATGGGGCACCGGATCCTGAAGTTGCAACAAACACCTACGATGTCCAGAAAAATTCCGATAAATGGGTTAAGACAGTTCAAGATGTTCTTCAAAAGTCGAAACAATCCTCGAATGCTTAAAGTATTTCCAACATCTTAACGTGAATCTTCAGATAAGACTTATTTTTGTTTATTTGCTTCACAAAAGTTAGCTATCTTCAATTCTGCTGCACCCAGAGTTGTAACTTTTTCTCGTCTCGTGTAGATTTTACTAAATCCAAATTATAGTACTAGCTGTAGCAATGTATTGTCATATTTCATAGTCTACGTCAACATACGTTGGATACTGAAACCCCAGGAAAATATGCTTACGGAACAAACCCCTTTTGTACAAGCTTATTTAACGTTCAAATAGCAAAGTTGTTATGTTGTTTGATGAATCGTTATTGTTACTATTTAAGTCTTATATAAATAAATATATATGTATGATATATATACATGTGTCAACATCCCTGATTATACCAAATTGATGCGTCTGCTTTTTTAAAGTTTTCAGATTGTATCCTAATAACTGTTTTGTTAAATATTTGTTATTATTTGTTTTATGCTATATTATATCGAATATAAGTAAAAGGCAAAGAAAGGCCAGCCAAACAAGTACTATTAATTACTGCTCATTATTACTCATAGTGTACTCATATTTATTCACTTTTATGTGACCATTATTAAGCTAATTGTACCGGTTTTTGTAAGTCCTCTCTCCCTTGTCAATTTAAAAGTGGATAAAACAAGTACGTTTAAAACTGACATTTGAGATTAAAATATTTGACCTGAAATACTATCATATCATTGATGTTCCAGCTCCAAACTGTTTTTATTAACTTCAGCAGTATAAACACATTCAAACAAAGCAATTAAATAAAAAGCGTTCCGTTAATTAAAAAAAACATTATGCTTTCATCATCTTCATTTACACTGGCATTTACATCTTAAAAATTCAGTTCTTCTTACTTCTTAACTTCTATCCATAACTACTAACCAACCACTCAGACCCAATCCACTTTACTATTACCTACTACTTTTACACATTATACCCAACCCGTATTACCGTCTTCAAACGTCAAAACCCCTATATATTATAAAAAAGCATGTATACGCAATTCACGTCTGGAGGAACAGGATTAAAATGACAAACAGATGAGTTCATAAATATGCAAATTAATACTTAAATAAATATTCCTCAGCTCAAGTCATCATATTCTTCATACAAAGCCACTATATAAAGCCCTATTATGAAACGATGAGAAAAAATCAACTGAAAAAGCAAAAAATGCACGTTTTATTTTTTACTTGATTTCTAGAGATGATGACAGTTTAAAGAAAGTTTGAGAGTAACTGTGACATGTCAAAGGGCTGCCTGTCACTGTCACATCCCTTTTCTCTCGTACAACGCATGCTTTTCTTCCTCATATGGCACATTCATGGATTTTGATTCCAGGGAGAAGAGGATGAGGATGGAAACGGAAACGGAACCCATCCTACCCAGCTTCCCAACAAAGATCATCATATAATATTCCTTTATAAGTGTATAAGTTTATGTAATAATAATTTCTCCAGATAAGATAGGGGTAGATTGAGAGAAGGCAGAGGCAGAAGGAGCAGAAGCAGATAGGACAGAAGCTGAGAGATATGAGAGAGGTGATGATGTACATTGAGGGAGAATAATAATATTATAGAAAAGTGAGTGGGACGACTAAACTTCAAAAAGTCTTCATCAAAACAAAAATAAAATTTGGGTGTAACAAACACCTCTCTCAGAAAAAAAAAAACAAAGGAGAGAAAAAAAATATCAAATTTTTGTACTTTTTAATACAATTAAAGAATTTTAGAAATTTTAGTACTATATGGTGTAATATTTTCACCCAGAAATGTTTTAAGATGCAACAGTTTCAAGGTGCAAGGAGTTTGGTAAGTTTCAACTTGTGACTTGTGAGTTCAATCAAATGAAGAAGGTATTAATCCATAATCAATGTACAGTGGGAAAATGGGATCATAATCAATTATTGATTGTTGATTGTGTTCAAGGACCAACCGGACCAAGTACACAGGTGCAGTGGGTAGGATAGTGTTTAGAAATTCATTGATTGTATGAAAATTTGGGAATTACGATGGGCGATGGGGTGGATCGATTGTGTAATTCGTTTATTAGAGAGAAGACAATGTGTAGTGTAGAGGGTGGTAATATATTTTCTTCAAAATTTGGAGTGTAAAGTCACATACATTGTACAGAAGAGGGCTAAAAGTGTATGACACTGCACACTGTCAACTGTTGACTGTGTAAACAATCATTATTTGTTAGTATCGGTTTTCTACTACAATTCGTTTCAGAATAGAACATAATACTTGGCAATGTTTCCGTCGCTCTGTTTTTTGTTGTGTGTAATAGTGTGTATTGTTTGAAATTTATTTCATTAGACACTTTTACACTGTTCCACATTTACTGTGTACTGGTTGCCATGTCATCCTACATCCTAGCCTTGTCCACAACAGTTATTTATTAAGTTGCATTAAGCAGTGAGACAATTAAATTCATAAATTTTTTATTCATATTTTGTATTTATGAAACAGGGTTGAGGAGACAATAGAATACGGAAGAATTTGACACGAGTAGACCGAAGTCAGTCAGTCTGCCCTTCCCTTGGCTGAACAACAAATACTATGCATAATCATCACTGGCTAAAGGAACAGTAGTAGCTGCCATTTATACATCGAATTCCATAAATCTTTCACTGACACTTTTTATCATTCTTAAAACGAAACAACGAATCTTATAAGTTGATTGTTATTCAAGTAAAATTAGAATATTAGGTTGGAGAATCAAATGAGTGACAAAATGGGAGAGTCTTTTCACGGTTGTCCACTTGCTGACGAAAAAAAAGAATTCCTGGAGCAAACTCGTCTAGCACGGCTAAAGCGAGCAGATGATCAAAAGCGTTTACTGGCTACTTTAACTATACAGAAATATGCTCGTCGTCTTGTGGCAAAGAGAATGGCCAGAACAATCGCTCTGTAAGTAAATAGAGATAAACTACGGGCTGTAATGTGGTATGACTGGGTCAGTAGGTTTATAAATTTCAATTAATTCATTAATTTCTTATAGAAAAAAGTTCCAAGAGCTTATAGAAAAGTTCCGCCCAGAAGAAAATGCCCTTGTTAAGTCGAGAGATGTTTTCCACACGAGTAGTGTACTCATGAAGTTTTCTGATTCTCAATTAAAATCTGATCTCCTGGAGAAACTTTGCAGGTTTGTTTCACTTCAGTCAATGGTGTTACATAAAAGGTGCGTGTTTTTACTTTCCCTTATTTCTGTTTCAATTTTATTTAACTTGTAGATATATAATCTGGAGCAAAGGTCAGACTAACCCACAGTATAGCTATATTGGCTGTGGCTTCATCAAAGAAACAGCAAAGTCTTGGATTGAACACCTAAAGAATGTTTCCATTTGTTGTCTTGATGCGGTACAATCTTTGACTTCGAATCAATATTTTGTTTCTGTTTCTGGAGCAATTTAAAACTTTTTTTTGAATTTTTACGTTTCAGATGACAACATTAAAGCCAGAACTTGTGTCCGACTCTAAGCTTTTGTCCTTGTTTCTAACGACTATCGTTAGTTTAACATCATTAGATAAGTGGCAGTTATTACAAGTACCGCAGTTTCAAGGACTTATTCCTGGTATGAAGAGACTGACTTGCACACTGTTTACTCACATGAAAGAGAATGGAAAGTTCTTTAGATGTGTGCATATTTTACTGGAAGCGGGTCTCGCTCGTCCTGGCAAAGTTAGCAAATAATTGGTTTTATTCTTCTTCGAGGTCTGGTGTAAACTTTCTGAACGTCTTTGTTGTTTTTACGCAGTTTTTCGTGAAGAAAGCTAACTTATTAGCCATTTCGAAAATGACTCATCGTGCCGTAATGGAAGACGATGGCGAAGAAGTTGATGTGGAGGCTTTAGTTCACTATATCTACGAAATTTTGAGTGTACCTGCGTACGTTTATTACGTGCAGTCCATGTGCCCTGAGGTAGTAATTTGAAATATTTTAGATTTTCATGCTTATTATATTGGAAAGATTTACCACACTCGCTATTTATACATAGGGTTTGGACTTCACGTGGCTACCAATTATTGTCCATATGTTACACAGAAAAGTGATGCTGGAAAACAAGCACATGTTAAAATCCTTGTCGTTGATGGCAAATTTGATCCAACTTGGACAGTGTTTTGCAGAACTTCATGAACATTTCTATCCTGACTTTGCGGTAAAGCTGACGAAGAAACCTTTCAAAAAAATGAAATCTGCAAGTCTCGAGGTTTTCAATTGGTGCTTTTGATACTTTTTCAGGGAGCAATATATAATTTGCTAAAGATGTGTGGTAAACAAAGTGAATGCTCCAAAAAGAGTCATTGGCATCCAATCCTAGGTTGGGTAGATCATCCCGTCCCTTCATCATTCCTGAATGCGGCCTCCGTTGTAAAAATTCAGATAGAATTACTCTGGGGGCCAGTGTATTTAGAAGTAAATTAGATCATTCAATAAACCCAAGGACATCCTATTAGTCAATTCAACTAAATAGCAATCGTTTAAAACTGTTGATTTCAGGCAATCTTTCTTCCATTGAGCACTTATCTTCGAGAAATTAATTTGGAAGTGTTGGACAAGGGTGTTGGATCAGAAGACCCTATGATGGATGTACCTACTGGAGGAAAATCTGGTTCTATGAAGAACTCTTTCGTGAAAGCCTTTCGTAAAGTAATGCAATTAGAAGTTAACCAGAGTACCAACACTAATACTCTACAGATAAAATTCAATGCAGACATGACGTTTAAAGTAGCTGAATGTTGCGAATTATTCAGTAATATTATATCCACGTTTTCCATGTAAGAACTTATCTGGGATGATATAACTTTTGCAATTGATTCTAAGTTAAAGCAAAAAACTGTTCTATCATTCAGCTGCCGACTTGATGTGTTAACTGGACTGTGCTTCAAGCAATCGTCCAAATGGCTAGTTTCTCTTTGGAAATTTCTTCAATTGCTATCAAAAGACATAAAAGGGTGGGTGGACGCTCTTCTTCAAGTACCCAAAGTGACGCAAGAGGCTCTGATCGTGATGTTTTCTGATGCAATGATTCATTTCATAACGTAAGTTTGCAGATTACTTTAGACGATGGAAAGCATCAAAATTCTACTAGTGATTTGTTTCCCTTATGTTGTTTTGTATACAGGATGTTAGACGATCAGGAAATGTATGAAGATCAACGTGCGTTTAAACTCGGCGATTTCGCAAAAATCGCCCAGTTCATCAATCAGCTGTGCTACAGATTGATTACTAATATAAATAGTAATCGACTGAGGGATTCAACATTGACTTCTTTAAAAACTTTGTTAATGGTCTTGTACAGACGAGATTGCAGAAGGAAGTACTGTCCAGATGAGCACTGGTTAATCGAGTCTGGGAAGATGACTGTTCTCGTAGGCGATATTGAAAAGGGAAAGAAGTGTGCAAAGGTTTGCCAATTTCGTTGACTTGATCCATTATTGAGCCATTGAAAAATAACCAACAAAATCAATTTATTTCAATTTTTGATTCCTTTTGGTAGAGAGTTTTGTTAGACATGCCGCATGTGTTGAAAGAAGACGCACGAGTCATTTTATTTAGAAAATGGGCAGCATCTGAAAAAACTCTTAATGGAAATTCAGCAGGAGAGCACGATCTCGTAACAACGGGTTCAGGTTCCACTTTGGTGACGATTCAAAGAGGAAGAATTGTAGAGGATGGATATGCTCAGTTAGCAACCTTGTCAGCGAAATCCCTTAAAGGTACCATTAGGGTGCGATTTCAGAATGAATTAGGACTAGATGAAGCTGGTATCGACCAGGACGGAGTTTTTAAAGGTTAATTTTGGCACTCTTCTAGAAGATAGTTTTTTGAAGATTGTATTATTTAGTATAGTTTGAATGAAACCAAATTATTTTCATTAATGTGTTTGAATGCTAGTGACATAATGTAATACACAGTGGTTTTTAAAAATAATTTATTACAGAGTTTTTGGAAGAAACAATCAATGCAGTCTTCAATCCATCATTAAACCTGTTTAAAGCAACAAATGAGAACCTTCTTTATCCATCTCCTTTATCTTACTTACACGAAAATCATCTGCAGCTGTTTGAGTTCGTTGGGAAAATGCTAGCTAAAGCTATATATGAGGTAAGTGACTAAAATGAATTTCTTTCTGTCTGTATAATAAGATACATATAATTAAATTGAAATATGTTCAACTGATATTGGGTGTGTTAATTTACATAGGGTATTGTCGTGGACGTACATTTTGCATCATTTTTTCTAAGTCAAATTCTCGGATATCAGCAGAACGCTTTATTTTCTGCAATCGATGAGCTCCAGTCTCTGGATAGAGAGCTTTACAACTCTTTAAATTACATAAAACACTATGAAGGAGACGTGGAGGTACGTAACTTCTAAATTAGAAGGTCTTCATTAAAACAGAATACAAGAGCATAATCGTCTGATTATATTTCAGGAACTGGAACTCACATTTTCAGTAGATCAAGATTTTTTAGGTGAGATCAGGACGACAGAATTAATTCCGGGAGGAAGATCTATTTCGGTGACAAATCAAAATAAGTGAGTTGGCTAAAAAACAATCTTCAGTCAAGATTTTAATCTAGTAACGTCATACATTTGTTTAAATTTTTCTGAATTCAGAATAAGTTATTTATACTACATGGCTCATTTTCACCTGTACGTACAAATTAAAGATCAAACCGCAGCATTTCTGAAGGGGTTTCGTTCAATTATACCCAACGAATGGATACGGATTTTCTCACCCCCTGAGGTTTCTAATTGCATGAAACATATTTCCTTGGTGTTTTATCTGTGGTTTGTTTTGATCAATCAATTAATAATTTATCACAGCTACAACGACTGATTAGTGGAGAAGATACAGATATTGATCTTAACGATTTGCGTCGTAATACTCAGTATTACGGTGGCTTTCATGACAATCATCGTGTGGTTGTCTGGTTGTGGGAAATCCTTGAGCATGACTTTGCGGAAAGAGAAAGACGGTTGTTTCTTAAAGTAAGTGAAGTACTTTAAAGCGTGACTTTTGTTTGTTTGTAAGCCAGCCTGCATTTTTTTCTGATTATTTCATGTGATATTATTTTTTAAGTTTGTTACGAGTTGTTCCAAACCACCCTTACTTGGATTTACAAATCTGGATCCTCCATTTTCAATTCGATGTGTAGAAGTAAGTGACGACGAGGACACTGGAGATACAATAGGTGAAAACTTAATTCAATAAAAGTATAAAGTATACGATTTCAAGCAAAGAATCATCATCTGAATGAAACCTTGATATTGGTTTTGTAGGAAGTGTTCTTCGGGGATTTCTAACAATCGGCAAAAAGGACCCTGTAGGTCGTTTGCCAACATCATCTACTTGTTTTAACCTGTTGAAACTGCCCAACTATCAGAAAAAGTCAACTCTGCGCGAAAAACTAAGGTATGCAATTACAGCTAACGTTGGGTTTGAGCTGTCGTAATTCATGAAATATTTTACCGGCAAAGAAAAAGAACTATCTATGATGTGGGACTAATTACTTAAGTTACCTGTTAAGCATGGTTCTTTAAAGATCCACGACCAATTTTTGAGTATTTACAAGAAATTATGGTTAGCATGCAATCTTCTCAAAAAGCACTTCCTGTAAGATGATAATACATGAACTAAATTAAGACTGTGATCATTTCGTACGTGAAATTGTTAAATAAACGGAATACCTCAGGAAAATTAATATGCATCAAAACAATCACCTGAACTACGATTAGTAAAATAAGCTTAAAAAATAATCCTTATTTAGGTGTGCTTGATTTGCATAGTTTTTTTTATTCTTCACGACATAAACCCATTTTCTTCTACGATTACAAATTGATCTGTGTTTAACTATACGGTACATTTATTCTTGTTCGATTACATTCCATTTCACAACGAATGAAGCGTACTGAATATTTATTTTAAGTAACAGAAATCAAATAATACATATCACGCATCAACTATTCGTAAAGCACTTCAAAATTGAGAGAGTTTATAGTTTACAATCGAAAAACCAATTCACCTCATTTAATTACACTATTCTAATACAAAAAAACAATGTAGATAGATTTATTATTGGACTTGAATAATTTCATGACTGCTAGATCTACGGACGGAAAATCCGCGATACCGTGAAAAAAATAATAGTATACCGTTTGTATAAACGATAATATATATATGTATATATATATTATCTGTGTTCATTGGGAACCTATTAAGTAATGTGTGAAATACCAAAGTTTCAATACGAATTAAGAAAGTTGACGTTATAAATCTGCGACAATGAATTAACCAACCCTTTGTAATATTGTTTTTATTAATAACAAGCATTGACTGAGAGCTGGCGTAATAAGGCCAAATGTCCATTATCATCTACAAATCAATCTTCATCGAATAATAATAGTTGAATGTTATATCTTATGTAAGAGACGACAAAAATTGATGTGAGCTTATTAATTCTTACGTAATTGATAGTTATCAGATACCATAGGTAGTAGTAGTAGAAGTGCTACTTATTAGGGCAAATCTCTCGTTCCGTGCTCATGATTTGATAGCTTCTATTGTACTTGTACGATTCAACGTCTAAGTATTTAAGTGCTTGTCTATATCTGTACGCTGTACAGCATGTCTTTACTATTATTATCTTATCGCTCTGCTTAACTATGTATTGTTGCGCTACTCTCGATTGCACTGTGGAAGCTGACTCTTGTACCTACCTAGTTATCACTTGGAAGTCGGAACGTATGTATATTAGTCCTGGCTATAATGGTATGTAGTGAACATGAAAACTTATTAGAACCTCGTATCAGAGCACTGAAACATCTAAGCATTAAGTAATTGTAAAGGTAATTTTTAAGTTAAGATTGCAATAATACACTAATAATATAATACATAATTCAAAGTTAAATCTGAGAGGAACTTGTGTATTTGATAAGCTAGTCTCGATCTCACATACACATAATTTAAAACTGACAGCAAGTAATTTAATTAGTCGTGATCCGAATCCTAAAGCAGCCCAATAGAGCTGGCTATATCTCGTGAAGTGGCAGGAAGCCCAAGTTATTTCACCGTAATTGCATCCAGTATTAGAACACAGTAGTCGCTTTTGTCTGCCTTGAGTGCTTGATAACAGCAGAAGACAATCGTCATATTTATATTGAACGTAAAGACCTTGTCTGGTAGTCAAAAATATAGATTTGCTGAATTGACTGTGCTGTACGACAGTTTAACCGTCTTCAGTTTAACAGTAAATTGTAGATGTATAAAGGAGTTTCAGAAATGTAGTTTTATGGGATATTTTATAGACAGTATAGCTACTTTTCTCTTACTTCATTAAACTAGCAAATTAGTCTGAGAAAAGTTAACTAGACTGCCTAACCGCCACCACCTAAACCCCAATTAATCAAACTACCTGCAACATGAATACAAGTAACTCAAGCTAAAGGCTGAAGACTGCATACACTGCACCAAATATAACTACAAGACACAACTTCACATACGTAGGTGCAATGAATGATAGACGCGACTTAATCTCCAAAAAAAAAGAATATGAAATTATAATATATCTGTGAAAGCAAGCAATACTGTCCATCACCATTTACAATTTGAAAGAATAAATCAAATAATCGCAGAGTTGTGATTAAAATTATGTTATGAACAGTAATAAATATACATGCAAAGACAAAATAAATCTACCATATTGTTAATCTGAACTCGCATACGAGGGCCAGGTTTCAAAATGTCTTGATACCAAGTCAAAATTTAATTCAGCCGTTTAGACAAGAGAGCCAACTACAACTAATGTCTTTAACCTAATTTGCGTTCGGAAGAGATGAAATAAGCATCTTGGTCTAATAGCGTTTTAGAGACTAATCTTACACGATTAATTTAGTTTTTTTAGTTGAAGGCTCCAAGTCGCACAGCTCTCATCGAGAAATAGCTTAATTATCAGTATATGTTAGGGCATCTCGACCAGTCTGCTTTCTCTTTGCAGGTCCAATATTCCTCCTTGAATAGATGAATTACATTTCCACTTATAGGGTCTTTGTCTTTGTAAAACCACACAGGCTCATATGGTGGAAATGGGTTTCCTTTTAAATAAAGAAGTATTTATTTGAAAACTTTTTTTTCAATAACCTCGAAACGAAGTTTACGAATGAAATAAAAATTACCGTCTGCGGCAGCTTTCTCTGCTTCGGTTTCCCTTTGTCGTCGGGAAGCACGTTGTTTTTCTTCTAACCGGACTTTCTCAGCATTAGCTTCATCCCATCTACCGTCTTCCATAAGTCTCTGGTCAGGCCTATTTCTAGTGTCCGACGTAGCTACGTCATCCTCTATTTCGTTCAATTGGCACGCTAATTCCGTAAAGTTATAGTATTTTTCTGAGTCAGGTCTGTATAATGTGGTATTTACACCCTTAGTAAGCACCTTGAATTTTAGTGTGTAAGAAATTATTAATTTGAAACATATTGAACTTACGGAGGCATTTTCCTGACCCAAAGAGTAACAGGCGTACCCAGTTCAAGCACCGGTTTTCCACTTTTGTCTGAGTCTTTCTGTTTGAGCACTTTGCAGGCCTCCATCTTACCATCCCAAGTACCATTTAATACCCATCTAACCCGTTCTTGCTTGTCCATTACACATCCAGTTACCTTGTACAAAATATGACAATTTAATAGTAGTCTTCATCGAATAATGGATATTCATACTTTGCTGTTTGGACCTACTTTCCGCTGTACATCTCGGTTAAAATAAGAGTAAGGGATGTACTTTAGATGGCATTTGTCACCTGTCTTGTGATTACTTATCTCCATTTCACCATGATTGTCCACCCACAGCTTTCCTACTATTATATTGTGAACTGTAGTTGTCACCTTTCTCCACGTGTAATGATTACCTACATAAATAAACGTTCAGTGTAAATATCCTACATGTGAGAAGAAAAATTATTTTTGTCTTTAATTATTATATTTACCTGATTCTGTAAATACAAGATGGGCCACACCCAACGGGATAACCTGCAAATATTTTCCTCTGAACTTTGATGACAGACAGAATTCCTGCCAACAATTCCATCCACGACCTTCACAGTGTTGAGCAGCCATTGGAGGGTGATGACTTACTTGCTCTGTTATGCACCTCCAACCTAAATCATCCATGCGATCACACTCATACGTTTCACCAAGCAGAGGATTGAACGGTTTTCCAGTTCGAACCTAGATATAGAAAAAAAGCAATGGTGACAAGTTACAATTTCAAATCTCAATTCTATTGTAAAAAAATTTTCATCTTGGAATCTAGTCTTACGGAAGTACTAGCATAGGAAGAGACAGTGAAAGCAGCAACATATGCCAGCTGCTCACACGAATCAGAACAGGCGGCTGCTTGATCTAAAATTTCGCTGTACTCGAAGTCCTCAGTTAACCGTTGAAGCATTGATAACGGTTCGGAGAAGTTAACTGGCATAGGTATTTTAGTCAGGTCTTTTCCTATACAGTTTTTTACAATGCTCCACAAATTTAAAGGATAATCTGGTTTATCTGGGACCCTTTTGCGTCTAATTCTTTTAGACACTGAATGGTTTGATCTGTCTTCTTTGACAGCTGATTTTTCATTAGCTGACTTTCCATTTTTCGGCTGAAGATACAAACAATAAAGTGTAAAAAAGAACTAGATCTATAAAAAAAACATGTCAAATTTTCACATATTTTTATGAGAATGGTTGTTTACCTTAGCTCGGATACACCTTACAGTTTGACTAGCACCCGGATTATTTCCACTGCCTTCATTGTCACTGCTGGAATTTGATTTGCCTCCTTCGGATTTCTGTTAAACAAAACAAAATTACCTACACCTTACTGTCTCTGGTTGCTTTAATTTCCTGATATTAGACATATATAGTATTAGACGTGCAAACGTACCAATGAGTCAGTACTTATGCCACTGGATGTTCTACGATGCGCGGAGGAAATGGGCACATCTACCGTGAACTCATTCGCCATGTCGGAAATTTCTACTGCATCGAAGAACATACTTTCATCATCCTCGTCGGACTGCACAGATTGACCTATATATAACCCAACTTATAACGTAGTTTCAAAACATTCTTTCAAAAAGACACCAGCACTACATATAAATGATAATTTTTAATAAGATAAAACTACCTTGTTGATGAGCAGCAGCACTTGCAGCCGCTTCCTCTAATTTTGTGTGCTGTTTTGCAAGGTCTTCGACAACCCTCTCTAGCCTCTGTCTTTGCTCTTTCTCATATTGTATGGCCTTCTGCCACTTCTTTCCTTGAACTTGAGCTGCTTTTGCATATTCGTTGCACGCCTATAAGGAAATAAGCAAGGTAGATAAAGATAGATTTCCATCAAATGATGGTTTGGTTTTTCTATCTTAAAGTTTAGGTGCTACAAAACTATCCTCTTATTAATTTATCTCTAAAAATAAGATTGGACGACTGAAATATTAAATGAAGAGTTAAATTAGATGATAATTTAATTTACATACGTTAATCATTGCGGTAGAAGTTATGCGAAATAGTGTAGCCCGTTCATTTACTTGTTTTACTTTAGACACAATATCATGATGACTATCCGTAGACTCTAACTCACTCAATGCTTTCTGTAAATAGAATCAATAAGAAATATGACAAATTAGTTAAACCTTTCTTAAAGTTGTGGTATGTGACAAGTTTTAACAACTAAATCACTTAAAAGTACACCAGGAAGCGATAATAAAATCAACCCAAATAAAGCACTTACCTGTAATGTATTGCCATGCTTGTTTATAAGGTCACAACATGTTTGCATATCTTCCAATTTAGCGGAGAGCATTCGAAATACATTCTGAACTTCATGATTGTCAGGGGGTGTCGATACTTCTTCTAATTCTTCCTCTTCCTCAGATTCCATTGTGCGGATTGCTTTGGCTTTTGCCAGTTCGAGGGCTGTTACCCATCTAAATATATAACAAAGTTTCCGGTTAGAGACTTTAAAAACGTCATGGATAATAGATAGCTACAAAATATTCAAAACAAAAAAACACATGCACATTTAAAATTGAAAGTTCAGCTTACCGTTGACGTTCCACTTCGGAAGACGCACGAAGATGAAAAGTTTGAGTACCTCCGTTAGAGACAACTAAATTACAAGTATCTTCTGTATAAATAAGTGCACCATGAAGACTAATTGATCCACGACAGGTATGGCTCATTTCAGCCTGACTCCTAGATATAAATAAAAACCTTTTTAAGTCTATATTAATGCCTTGTTCAGACTCTCCGCACCCTAGAAAAATTAAGGACGCTGCAGTACACAGTATTTTGTATTTGCATACAAACTCCTCATTTCGGATTAGAATTAGCTAAAGGAACAGTTTTTCATGTTTTTCAAAGTTGTATGTGGGCACCTTTGTTACACACAGGCAACATTTTATTTTTATTATTAGGAACTTTCATTTTGAGGGCGACAAAACTTCAGCAAATCAGGTTCAAGATTCGTTTCCTTTCATTATATTTGGCTTAATTGCAGCCAACTATGTTGCCTTGCCACAAAGTAAAAACCCTGACCTTAGAAAAACTGCCCCTTACATCACATCTAAACCCAATCCACAATCCATCATTTCCTCTTTTTCGGCCAAGCGATTCCCTTAAAGGTGAAAGCTATGAAAGGGATTTTCTCAACACATGCAATTCATGTTAACAATTTCAACTGAATTTCTCTTACGCTGTGACAACAAAATCCAATCTTTTTGTACCATTATTGTTGTTTGACAGAAACTTATCCCTATAGAATAGTACGCGAACCAGAATATAATTCATTTAGATCACAAATGTAACACATACCTATAGTAAGAAAGTGTGCCGTTTGAGAGGACAAACCATCGCTTTTGGTAGCCCTTAAGGTAATTCGTCCACTTGTGCAACCAACCCTTCATTTCAGGCTCCTTAGTGGCCCCTTCCGTACCACTGCTGCTCATCTTCTCAAGTAAAATACAAAAGTTAGGCTTCAAACACTCGGATCTTGTACAAAGATCACAGCGAGTGAAAAATTATACACACAATCACAACACAAATAATTCTGAGTCTATCTATAAATATATAAGGCAAGATAAAATGATTTTTAAGTCACATCAACACAGTCAGTCAGTGTGAGGCAGATGTTGGATTCTTTTTTCACACGTTCAAATCACAATCTATCCAAACAAGGTCATCATCTGAGTAACCATGCGTTTCTTTTATGTTTTACACTTTTGACTTTCAATTTTTTGAACTTTAAACAACTCTCTTCACTTTTTAAGATAATCTTAGTCTTCAGCAAGTTATTATTGTTGTGTTATTTATTGTGTATTGTGCAACTCGTTGTAAAGCTTTTGTCTTTTTTTAAAGAATGAGGATATTTTAGTCTTTTTTTAAATTTCTATTAAATGAATAAAATTCTGTCTCACTAACTTTAACTGCATATTTACACCCTCAACCCTACATGAGCTTCATACGTCATACACACACACATCAGCATACGTACAGATGTATTCTTTCCTTCCTTACTGAACACTTTTATTGATTGCATACATATATATACGTGATCTATATATACTATTATTGCTTTTAGGTTTGATGATTTAAGTTTAAAAAACAAAACTCTACATGACCCCTTATCACCAAAACACGCAGAGGTTGAAGGTCAATGTTTAATCTTAAGCTAAATCCACTCTGATAATCCAGAGGAGAACAAAAAATACAAAACCAAACAGTTCAACACAAGAGTTTTTCAATAAACAGTAAATGTTTTTGTGCTTATCATATTACTACTTCCTAATCCTAATACATAGGAGCAGTCATAGTAGTTTAGAAATAATATAATTTCCCTTCCTTCCTCACTTCAGACTTTAATAATAAATGAAGTAAGTACAGACAGCAGTCTTTAGGAATTTTAGTAATAATTAAATGCAATAAATGATGTAATAGAACAATGATAATATAATGGAATTTCCTCAATCGCAATGAGTAATGCTGATGATGACGATGGTCTTTTTATTTGAATAAGTACTTTTATTCTTTTAACTACTACTACCTCTTAATTTTATTTTTACGTTAATCAATCACACACCTGATTTCTCTCTCTATCTCTCTTTCACTTTACTACCTCTTCTCCTATATGAAGATCCTGTCCTCTCTGACTGAATAAAACCCTTTCCTTCCACCCTGTTAACTGAGCTAGTACATAGTAGTATAGTAGCAAGTAATACCAATAGTCCGTATTAATATTTTTTTAACTTTTTTTTTGTTATTTATGTATTCTTCTTGTTCTGTGTGAGTGACTATGGACTTTGTATGGTGTTGGTGGTGTTGGTTTGTGTGTGTGTTATTGTAATAGTGTGTGAGTGTGTGTACACTTTGCTCAAAGTCCTTACTACTTACTCGATACACTCCAACTTCAACTACACTAGATATAATAAAACTGATGAGTTTGCCTCTCTTGTGTAATAATATAATAATATATTAATAATGTCTAGCTAAAGAGAAATATTAATGTTCTTAGCACTACCAGTAATTAACTGCTTTGTTGTATTATTACGTACGTGCTACTTACTCTCTTTTTAATCATCTATCTCTAGCTGTCTTGTCTTACTTTGTACTATCTAATTGAATTCTCATCTCATTTCATTTCGTACTTTGTGCTGTTCCTCGTGGGCAAGTCAAGTGAGAGGAATCACCAGCAGAATTATACAAGAATCAAGTCATAATAATATTAGTCTCTGATAGTCAATAGGGTTCTAGTAAGTAAAAGTAGTGTAGATGTAGATGTTTTTCTAGTCTTTTTCTACCCGCATTCTGTTTTATTATAGCGCAAGAAGGAAGTCATATGCATGATTTCCTTGAAACCCGGACTTTTCATCCCGGATACTGCACTCCCGGGCATTACATCCCGAACTGAACTGTTTTGCAAGGATGGATGTGTGTAGGGATGAAATGTCGTGTGAGTCTGGTTTGGCTCTTTTATCATTTGCATTTGGGTGAATCAACTTGGAAAATGTAGTTGTATTCTTAAGGCTGACATTGTTATGTTACTTACTTATCTTGTCACAATTCATTTATTTCATTGTTTTTGGGATGATGCCTTGGGGATGCAATGTCCTTCATCTTTTGGTAGGGATGTGAATGATGTAGTGTCTTAGGGATTTAATGATTAGGATGTAACGCCCAAGGATCAAGAGTCCGATTACCAATTCTCTTTACATTTTCCTTGGTAAAAGAAAATATTAAAGGCCTTTACTTTGCTTTGGTAGGAAGAAAGTATAAGGGTAAAATAAACTACTGCTGGCTAAGATGACCGAAGTCACCGATGTACGTATTATTTTAGGTATCTGTAGAAATGTGTGATAGTGAGAGAAATTTTTTACATTCGTCTATGTCTATCTCAATATCTTAGTATGAATTTGAAAGGATAGCCAACTTTCTTTCCCGAAATAAGTCTGCTGTCTCCTTCTATTTAGCTGCATTATTTTGGATAGTGCTACTTCCTTCGAGTCAGGCTGGATGGAGATGAACTTGGCCTAATTTAATTCATCCCTTTTTTAACATAATACAATGGACAGAAAAAGGAATCAGTCCAGCTTGATTCAGGATACGTTTTTTTAGTATGCAATGCAGTGTAATAGTTGCAAATAGGCACTAACTTATCTTCTATGTCTAATGTATACTGAAGAGGTTTGCAACAAGAACAACATTAAACTTAGAAGTCGAAAGGAAAAATGTACTAAAATGTCATGGGTATGAGCTTGAGGGGTTGCCTGGCATTGGAAAGGATTTAAAAAATTTAAGTTTGAAAATGTGTAAATAATTTAAAGTCTTAAAAAAACTTTCCTGGATGCGGTTAAGGAAACATACCCTATGGATTTATGCTGATGACAAAAATAAATCGTGTATGCTGTACTTTTAAATTGACTTATGTGAGAAAACTGTTTAAGTTACCCTATTACCTGGGCACGTAATTTTAAAAACGTAACTTTCATAAGGGCACTTAAGTTGCCAGCACCGTCAAAAAACTTCTCTGCCATGATCGTTGATCTACATGTATTACTCATTCATAAATACGCATTATACTTGCCGTAAGGCATAATATGCCAGGAAGACTAATCAGTATTGATCCTGATTTACTGGAACAACTGGAACTGTCATGAATCAATTTTGACAACAATGTATTGCTTCTAGTAGTTTAGAATAAAATTCTAATAGCTTCAAAAATGTTTCCAGTCTGTTTCTTCATTTTTATTATTTTTCAGATTGATCATGGAATTTGGTTTCATACGAAACCTTTTTGGAGAATGAAAAGGTGGGGCTGGGTACATGGAAAAGCCCCACCTGGTTTGCTTATAGTTTAAATTTTCCAGTAGTATGCTCACATCATGTCATGAATGAAAAGAATCCCCTTCACATATGTTCACTTTGCTGCCAGCCCATAAAACCAGTTGTTTGGTATGATGTTAAAAAGCTGTAAGGTCCACTCTCCGTCAAAGGGGTTCATAAACGTCCACTTTTTGGTTGAAAGTAATAATAAATAAGTAATCTAGTTCTAATTGCATAGTTTTCAAGTTAAAATCAATGTGAGACTGGAATCACATTGCATACTAGTTAAATTATTTAACGCTCGTTCATTTAATCTGCTGTTCTGAATTTATGGATGCCTCTAAGACCTAGAAGATAATTGTCACCCATTACGAAATCCGGAATCTTAAACTACGTACCAGCGAAGTAGCTTATGAAATCAATATGTAGATCCGACTTTGACTAATTAATTACCGAAAACAACTATTTTTATAGTCTATCTAGACTGGGCGTACAAATAAGATTCATTCCGAAGTAATAATAATAACTTCTTAACTTATATAACAAAACAAATATTTTCTGCGATCTGGCCTTAATTATTAATTTACACAACCTTATATTTAATAGCACTAGAGAAATAATTACTCATTGACTCTGGGGTATAACGGTCGTTCCACCTGCAAAATAACACATAAAACAATTATGAGCATCCGTTGGATGGAAATTACAACAAGTGACATATCAGTTTAACAAAGACGATTTTAGAAATAGGCATAGTAATTACCTACCTAGTTAAGCAGGTTTGCGATAGGCAGTTAATAGGTAATTTGCGGAAAGACGTCTTTACCTACCGCAATCCTCTACAGCTTCCGAAGGTTGCTGCATAGTAAAGCACAAGTGAAATGCATTAAGAGAAGCGAAGCAAGTGACATACGTGACCTTACAAGTCATGACGTTTTGTGATAGAAAAAGAATGTGCTTCTTTGAATTCCAAACATACGTACATAGTGTATCGTTGAAGATCAAGAGGTTTAATTACACTAAAAGCATTATTAAATAAACATTATTCTAACTACAAGGCACAAGCAGTAGGTTTTCAACTCAAAATACAGGCAAAATTAGCAATGACAACCGGTTTTTTAAAGAACAACAATAGAACATTTCAATCTTTTTTCGTTGTGATTATAATATTAAGTTCCAAGGCTGCTACTTACTTACTACTTACAATTTTATGTTCACAAATATTAAAGCAAATATTACCACATCATTTCTGGTACAATACACATTAGATGACTCCAAAAAATAATATTGCAAACAATTAAACTCTTAGAACGCATCAAATCTAATGATAAAATAATGAGAATTATAGCTATTACCCATGATTTCGTTCTCACTCTGACATACACAAAAGACGTTATTACTATTACTAATGCTAACTACAAAAGACTATGGTTTTACTATCAATATTTAAAATATATTAAGTAAGCTCAACATGCTGAAAATTCAGACATACGAGGGACGAATCGACGAATGTATAAAATAATGAAAATCAGAAAGTTAAACTAACATAATCAAGACGAATATTTAATTGAGCTTTGATTTGAGACCCTAGTTTACAGCCGTAACATGTTTCAGGTAATCGATTATTTGGCTATTCTTCAAGCAGATTTCCTATTATAATAAAATCTGAAGTCTAAATTGCTTGTAGCTGATGAATCTAGGCACTAGACGTATTCGTGAACAAGCGGTTTTAATTTTAAATATTTCGTCTCTGATATCTAAAAACGTTTCAGTATAGCTAACTATTTTCTAAATAAACCTCTAATCGAAACAGCAAAGCTTTCGAAAAGTACGAGTTAGAAGTACAAAATATTTAAACCGAAGAATAGATTTACAGATTTACGAAATTGGCAAAAAATAAGCAGAGCTTTGTAGAGGAATACAAAAAAGCCCAGAAGTACTCGAATTCTCTGCTACACATGCATTAAAAAGTATAATTTGAACAAAATGTTTTTTTTACAAATTCTTGAATGAAAAAAGCAGCAAACAATCGCAAGGGTCATCAAATGTACTCAACAAGCAATAGGAAAACTATGCACTATGTGTACAAAATATTCGTAGTACGCACAGTCTTGATCTAACAATTCATCATGGACTGAGGTTGTCCATAATAATGAACTTGTAGTCCTTGAGGGTACTCACCTTGATGAGAGACATATGGTACGGTAATCATATGGGGTGGATGAGGATAACCCACATTCATAACTGGAACTCCGACAAATGGATAACTTACGTGAGGGGCTCCTCCATGGTTGCCCCCAGCCTGGCCATACGCTTGACCATTAGCAGAAACAACGGATCTAAACAAACGTCAATAACATATATGTTACTACAGTTATTTAGCCCAACAACAGCAAAAGACCATGCAAAATTAGGTGAGCTAGTAACTTACGTAGGAACAGAGGGATTGTTCGATGGAGTGTTGTTGTTTGGATGACCCCCAGAATTCTGAGCAGGGCCCCCATTGTGCTGGATATAATGAACCTGTTGGTGCATCTGAGTAGAACCACCACCTTCACTTGGAAACACTGGCATTACACTTTGAGGTACTACTCGCATCACCTGTGAACAGAAGTAATTAAGTGTCATCAAATGAGTTGCGTCATCGGATAATCTTTGGTAATTATTTGCAAATTTTCTGACAAATTTACCTGCGAATAAGGTCCTTGCGGAACAAATGCATACTGGTGTGGCGCAGCAGCTGCTTGAATTGATGCTGGAGCCATAAGTGGTGGACCAGTAGTCATTTGAATGGGTGGAGTCATCTCTGAGCGAGGGGGAACTCCTAACATTCCTCCACCTAATGTTAATTTCATCAGTAATTAAAATCAGAAACTCAGAAAATCATCACACTAAGGTCTACGAAGATCGACAATAACTTTGAGTGGATTATTATCTACCTTTACGGTGACCATGGCGCGGGGTAGTTCCGCCAGAGGAAGCAGAAGAGTTAGATGAGGGAGTGAGAGCTGCCGACGGACCATACGGCTGTGTTGCTGTATATAACATTGGCACCGGTATGTGCATAAAAGATTGAATTGGAGGGTGCATCATTTGCTGCTGTGGAGTACTAGCTTGGGCAGGAGTACTTGGAGGCCGCGGGGGTGTACTTGGGGAGCGCTATTGGACGAAAGTAAATTAATCCATAGTTATATTTTTAAGTTTACCTTGTTTCTCTTTCACAAAAGCTACCAGTGCAAGTGCCACTTACCGAAGAGAACGATTTTGCTAATGGGTTAAACTCCTTAGCATCTGGATTGAAAGTGAATTTTTTCTTGTCACTATTTCTGGAGTCTCCAGTACTGGGCGTTTGATTATCGTTAGAACTAACTCCACTTGTAGGAGTTGTTTCATTTACAGATTGGGAAATTATATTGCCAACGTTGGAGGAGTTATTTCCTATGGTACTTGGAGTTATAGCATTAGAATTACCCTGATCAGTAACGTCTGTACCAGTTTGTAGTGCAGATGAAGCAGGGGTAGGGGTTAAGATTTCCTCTTTCTGGGGTTTTAAGGATGACATTGATGGGGGGCTAGGGTTTCTCGTTGGCCCTGCTGAAGAGTTTACATTAGAACTAGATTGGGAAATACTCGTATTTACATTAGATGCTGCAGAGTGTTGGGGAGGTTGATTAGGAGGCATTCTTCTTGGCTGGTTTTGTTCGTTGTTTTGAAGTCGGAAATTAGAACTAAATTCTTTTAGCTTTGAAGGATCATCGCGCCCTAACAACAAAATAGTTTTATTATTTACAAGAAAAAAGCACAAAAGAAGTAGTACAGGGCATAACTTAACCTTATTAGACTTACCTCCACGACGGTCCATAGGCTGCTTATTCGGCACTCTTTGCTGACGGCCACCATCGTCCATTCGTCGGACTTCATTGTGACTATTTGGATTATTCGTGTACTGATTTGGAGCAGGGGCTCTCCGTGAATCGTAGTTATTTCTTCGGTCGTGATACATATTATTGGGTGGGACTCCGTAACCTCCCCTGGGATTCTGGTTTTGGCCATACATTTGCTTCCTGGGATTTCCAGCATTATTGTTCATTTGATTTGCACCGTTATTGTTCATTGGTAGATTTTGAGGCATTGATTGAGCACTGGCTTGAACGTTACCCTGCCGTCTTGAAGGTGGAATATACTTATCACTTCTGAAATTAGTTATTTAAAGCATTCATTCAATATTAATGGCTTCTGAAATATTAGTTTTTCTGTCACCAAAGCTAGGATGACCATCAATGAAGGGGAAAAATCACTAACTTTTATAGTCACACCATTTTGACTATTTCCTTTGTTAAAGTAGAATATCTATTCCAGAATAAATACTTAACATTCATCATCATAATAGCTATGCTGATGCAGAACAACTTTGATGATGATTGATTATACTACTAAATTCAAATTTCCTCCAATTTGATCGATTCAAAGTCACTATTGAATGTAGAAACAAGCAAGACAAACCCTTTGGAAAAAACAAAAAGTTAGCCCTAGAAAATCGTTTATAAATTTCTAAGGGACCTGTGGCCTAAACGCGGTCACTTAACATTTTACATGTAATCCTCATTAAACGGTTACACCTACGCCACTAAATATTGTGTCAAAGATCCAAGCAGTAGTGGCTTGGGCGTATAGTCTAGTTCGAAAAATAAAATAAATAATTTAATATATTATAAATATTGTTTTCGAACTAACAATATCTATTCCTTTGTGTAACGTATTAAGAATAATTATATGCTTTGTATAATGTACTATTACTCAGGAACACTACTGAATAATGAATTATTCATCTAAAATACTTTTTAGCATAACTATTTGAAAACAGTATCGTGCAATAATAAACTGGAATGGTTGCAAAAGTTTGAAGTGGATGGTCACCCTAGCCAAGGCTAGAATTGGTTGTCTTACCCTGCATTGTTCGAGCTAGTATTGTTATTATTATTATTATTGTTGTTAATAACAGAATGTGAAGAGCCACGAGGACGAACAACAGCAGAGAACGCTTCTTCTTCATCATCTCCATTTTCTAGTTCGCTTTGTTCCCATGATACAGTATTTTTTTCAATTTCGCTAGCTATTTTGCTCGCTTGTTGTTCGTGTCGCTTGAAAGAATCAGGGTCGGATTTATCAAGCTGAGTAGTGTAGCCAGCTAAATCATGTTGATACGATGAAGTTATTCCGTATCGTTCTTCGTTCTTCTTGAACATGTCTTTTGCCTCCCAACCATTTTCCTATGTATCAATGAGCAAAAATAACGTATTAGAAAATATCTGAAAAGAAATAAAATTAAAATGGCAAAAACAGCACAAAAGAGAAACTTGCTTTGGTTATGGTTACGCCTCCATCCAATGACAGGTCCTCATCTGAGGCACCATCAGGACCATCCCATGGAGTTAGTTCTTTATCTCGAGAATTCATCCCACGGCCGGAAGCTAATGCTTGGTCTGTGGCAAAGTCTCTCGTTGCGTAGTTTATGTCAACACTCTTAAATTTTGTTGACAGCATCTAAAATATTAAAACAAGAAATAGGGTCACCTCAATTCTAATCCAATACAATTCTAAGACTCAATCAAAAAACTATTACACGGGGGATAGAATCAAAATCAAAATCTGAGCAGCATATTATTTCAGTGATTTAAGCCTTGGTCCTTTTACGGGTCAATGTCACATACAAATGCAATGCACAGTTGACAGTATACAAATGCAATGCACAGTTGACAGTGAACTAATTCAAAAATCATTTAGATGTGAAGTAAAGTAGGGAAAAAATTCTAAATCCCTATCCTTTAAGGAACTAAGGGGAAGTTATGAATTGTGTTCGTATGGTGACTTCGATTACTATATTTTAACGATATGTCAAATGTGGCCTGATGGTCTGCAAGGTCAATTTGACCTTGCAAAGCCATCAACTATCCCTTTCTCTTGTTTTTAACATTACAAATTACCTTTCTTCGCGGTGCATAATTATATCGTGGCCTGTATTGGGAATCCATCGTCCTCTCACACAATGAATTGGTATATTGAGTTTTATGCATTATATAAACTGTAGATTACACTTTAATTAATTTATCACTTTATTTGGATTACTAAGAAAGCTTGTTTGTTGTTTTAATTAAATTTTATTAGATGTTGAATAAAGCCTAATTAAAAGTTTATGTATTTCCTAATATATTTTAATATTTTATTAGTATACGCCGAACAAACTGTCAATTTGATTCAATCTGATTTAATAAAAAACACGAAAGAGTCCTTCACTATTACCAAAGGAACAAGAACTGAGAAAGGAAAATGAAAATAAAAAGACAATAATGGATGGAGTTTAGAGTATCCAGTAATGCCACGTGGAATCAAATTCCAAAATGGAATTCCAATAGATGCCTTTTCAAGTAGAGCCAAAAATTCTCTATTTATATTGATAGTGTTTAAGGTTATTGCATCGTTCGGATAGAATTAGAATTATTCTAGTAAGTAGGTTACCTTTTTTCAAGGAACCCTATTTATTTCCCTTTCCTATCTTTTCAAAGGTCTATTTTCTTAATATTCTAAAAGAGCACAAAAAGATTCTTTGTCTCAGGTCTTTTTCTTTCGCTTCACAGAAAGCCTCTCAAGTAAGGGCCACGAATATGAAATAGTAGACCAGGATATTTCTTTTCTCCGCTATTAATATAATACTAGGTAATCCTTTTTGGTTTCATGGACTGCAATGTCAACTGCAAACAAGTGTTGATTTGATTGTGACTGACTTAACACATCGACCAATTATGACTGTTTGATTTCTAAGGTATTTTGTTTAGCTTCTCTAGTTTGTACTTTCTACAAAAGCTTCTTTTAATCTGTTTCCTAAATTTACTTGTAGAACAATCTAAACCATGCCTTTTAAGCTAAGTCCTATCTTACAAACCTACAATTTTACCTTATCAGTAGGAATCACGAGCACATCATAATGTTCAGTGATAGGGGCTTCATCATTTCCTTCTTCGGTTATTCGATGGGCAGCCTCTACTAAAAGTTCATGCCTATCAGCAGCATAAGCAGAAAAAATGCCATCATATTTTCTTCCGTCCCTTATGGTAACCTCGCACGGACACCCCACAAGTATAGCCATGTTATACATGAAGTAAGCATCATTCTCCGATTTTTTTCCGTCCATTCTAAGTGAGTCATAACAATAAATAATAATTGATTTCACAATTTTTTTTAAAAAGATAAGATGAACAATTTTACATGACATAATTAGACACACACAATCAAAAAACACACCACTACTATCTCGTCTTGAGTTTTTCTTTCACCAAAAACTCGAGATAAAATATTGTGTTCCTCTAAAGAATCATATCTTCTAGGAAGAACAAAGTGATAAGCACGTAGAAGTTTAGACAAAAATAATTTTATAACACACCATTAAGATTGTTTACTGAAAAAGTATTGAATTACAGAAGAGCTTGGGTCCAAGGGTTTCTTTTTGTAAAACTTAATCACATTAGTCATCCTTACTTCATATGCATGTATCTTTTTCAAATATATTCAACGACAGCCATTCTTTTCCAGTCTAAATATTTATGTCAATCTTACAAAAGTGTCCCTGACTTTTATAGCTACCCATTCTACCACATATTTATATTTGTATACTTAAACATTAAAATAAATGACCCGTGTTCGTGTGTGTTTCTATATTCGACGTGTGCTTTAATGTAATGAAGCTAATAGTTAGTGACACAGCAAGTGGAACGTTGGAAAAAGTCAAACTTTTTTAATTTAATGGTGACAGTCTCATATGAAGTATAATGAAGCAATTCAACGGTAGGGACTTCTCTTCTAGGGTCTAGATATCAAATTATTTCTGGACAAATTGTTGTTGAAATTGGAGACAACATTACTCTTATTTTATTTACTAAAAGACTGTGTAGTGTATAATGACTTCATTCGTTCATTCTATGATATTTGATACCTTTGGCATTTGAAGTTGCTCGTATTTATTTCATATTTACAAGATGATAAAAATAATCTCTCGTCTTGAATCTACGTTCTTAACATCTTAACATGCATGATTGTAAAATAAAAGACAAAAGCGACAAAAGAAAAGACAGGAGGAATAAGATTAACATTTTATTGTAATTTTAGACATTACTGAAAAAGGGGATTCCAGGGATTTCTGAGTCATTTATTTATTCCTACCTTCAACCTTCTTTAATCATCTAGGTAAAGCACAATAATATAATAATAGTGAATAGGGACTACAAAACTAAATTCATGTCACATGTACAATCCAATGTTAAATATTCAATTGAGTCAACGTGTCAATAGTTGATACTGTGTACTGAATGAATCGGGCATTAATTCTTAATATTTACAAAAGATATGAAACAAATAGACGGAAATAAATAAAACTTTGAAGATGAACTTACTTATTTGAATGGGGCTTCTGTCCCTTGCCCCCTTTTAAATGGGCAGACTTCATGCTTCTCTTTAGGTATTTTCAATCCGATAGGGCTTGGCCTGGCGGATTGGAGTAGAATTTATTTTGTCTTTCCCTTTTGTCTTCAAATGTGACAAAAGTTCGCAACAAGATAGATGGAAAGATCACAGAGAGGTTCAAAGTTCAAAGTTCAATAATTAATCTCCAATTTCTAAAAAGAAAACTGGTGACGAAATCCCAACTTCTTCTTCTTTACTGTCTTCTTCTCTCTCCGATGTGATCAATAATTAATGGCAAAATTTGCAAAAAAACCCGACTTTCTTCTTTAGGTCTTCTTAGAACACTTTGCACTTGGGACTGGAAGCAGAAGAAGGGAGGAAGATTAACTTTTTTTACCCGACTTGAGTAAAATTATTTCTCTTAAACCCTGGCTGGAAGTTAGAACCACACACACTTCCAGTTCCAAGTTCCAACTTTTCTTCTAATGGTGACCTTTTGAAAGGTAACAATGACCTCTTCTTTCTTTAGAAGGAAGATAAGGTTTTAAGCTTCTCACACCTGAATTGCAGTTTATACTTAAAGTATAATATGCACTTATCCAAGATAAGATTAAAAATGAATTTCCTTTTTTTATTATTTTTTATTAATAATAAATTGTTTGACGGTAGTAGTAGTAGTAGTCTTTTAGTAGTAATAGCAGTACTAGTAGTAGTAGTAGTGGTTGTTAAATGAATTTGTGAATTGAAAAGCAAAGAGCGAAATTCTTTGTCGTGTCTACACTTACTGGTAGTGTTTATCACAGAGAGCGAAAATGTATAGGACTAGCTAGGAACCACCACCACCACATACACACACGTCTTTCCCTATGTAAAAAAGAGACGGAGGAGACTGACAATGGGTTGGGAGCACATTTATAACATCAAAGAATTCAGTTGGATTTTTGAGACTGACTTTCAGCACAGCAGACTTTTGGTAGGTAGTATGGATTTTGGTAAGAGTAGAGCGGAATCAAGAGAGATAGATAGAGAGAGAGAGGTGAGACCATTCTTCTGCCGGAGGACGCGTTAATATATTCTTTAATGATAGGAGCTAAGACCACGCCCACTCTAGAGGCAAGGGTATCATGGATGCAATTCACACTTGGGATGAATTCTTACTTTACTAGGTTAGTATGATCAGGGGTTTTTAATATGGACTAGAGGGTTCCCAAAAAATAAAAATGAGAGAGGTTTTGACCAATTTCTAAAATTTCATTTTTACTGTAGCATATAAAATGTAGGAGGGGTGCATTCTCCCTCTCTTTTGTAGTGGTGTCAACTTCTGGTTTGGCAGTGTGGGTTGGATGTTCAATGAGGAGTAGGAGAATGGGTTGGCTTTTGTTTAATAGATGGTAGAGGATGGACTGGGACACAGAATAGCCATCTCCTTCTTAGAGAGAATGAGCAAGCCCTATCTTAACTGTCTGCCTGAAATCCGGGTCGAGAC